>KE159448.1:0-28496 GCA_000411055.1 Leavenworthia alabamica
ATTATATTTTTATTATAAATTCATTAATAATAATAAAAATCAAATATTATGCAACAATAAAAAAAAAAAGCAAAAAAATTAATTATTATGGAACAAAAGTAGTATAAATTAAGAAACAAGGAAAAGGGTAATTTCATAAGTAGCAAACAAGTCTCATAAAAATCCAAAAATGTCTAATATGTTTCATTTTCATAATAACACCCAAAATATTAATAAACAAAATTATCCAACAAAATCCAAAACAAAACATTGCATAACTTCATCACAACATATTCTTCTATCCCAAACCAGAATCAATCAAAAACCTTTTATCACATGAACAAGTTAGGTTTCGAAGCCTTGTAAGTAGTCTTCAACTTCCTACTTGGTGGTCTCACCTTACGGAACACCAATGGGAATTTGATCTTACTGTTATGAAACTGTTTAGTGCTTTCTCTCTTACATAACTTGGCTGGTACAGTAGCTGTCTTAATGATTTGAATACATGGGAATCTAACACGGTGTCGTGATGCCATCTCTGTGTACATTTGTTCAACACCTCCGTTAAGAGTTGTGTCGCGGTACTCCTTGTACATGTTGTGGTATCCTGTTCGGCTTTGGTACCTTAACCAGATTCCAAAGTTCTTGATTGTTGTTGGGTTCTTCTCATAGATCTGTACAAACAAAGACTTATTAAGTATAGAAGATATCGAAAGATCAAGAAAGATATAAACTATAACTAGTAGCCAAAGACATCGTCTAAGCTAGGGGTAGACATAAATCGGAAAACGAATCTGAAATCTGAAAACCGATCTAAAAAATATGAATTGAAACCGAACCGATTTAGATGCTAAAACTGATCGGTTTAAAGGTTAAATATGTTTTGGATTGGGCTTGGTTTTGGATTTCGGTTTTTCGGATAACAGAAATAAACGAATTATATAAGGATTTTTTGGTGTTTTGATGTTTCTGTTTGTTTTTTGAGGGATTTAGGTTTTTGGTTTTTTTATTGTTTGGATTTTTTCCCTTTTTTTGGGTTTTCTTCTTCGATTTTCGGAATTTTTCAGATTTGGTTTTGATTTCGGATCACCTTTTTTTTTTTTGCAAAACCGAGCCAAAACCAAACCGAATTAAATTGGTTTCTGTTTAGTTTTTAATATGTTTAACTTCGGTTATCCCAAAACAGAAAAATTCAAACCGAACCCCCGAATGCCCATCCCTATTCAAAGCTATGAACTTTACTAGAACCTTAGGTGAAACAAAGACAAAAATGTAAGAATTTATACGAACTAGATCAATGATAACAACTATTGTTCTAATCAAACTAATACATTTACATGTGGATGAAGTAACTAAGCCACTAAGTTTCTAAATACTAGTAATAACTTTGATCATCCATTAATGTATAAGTACCTCGTTAATGGCAAGCATTTGTCCATTACTTTTCTTAACCTTCTTTTGCCTTCTCAAAAAATACCTAATCCAAATTTTACACACAAAACTAAACATCCAATAAAAATAATTCAACAACAATAAAAAAAAAAAATTACTAACCAGAACTTGGACTTAGCACGAACTTCGTTCGTGGCCCAGAGCTTCATACGGTAAATCTTTGGGTGTTCATCTTTCTCTGTCGGGAGAGCTCTTCCGACAACCTGGTACTGATGAAACTACGGAAGACGAGAAAACAAAAAAAAAAAGACAAAAGCTAACATCAGATTCATTGAGGTCTATAAGCAACAATGGAGAAATTGAAATCAACAAGGGATTAAAGAGCTTACCCTGAAAGTACCCATTATTCGTCTCGATGGGACAAGTGCGGTAGAAATCTCAACAAAAATATAAGCGGCTAGGGTTTTTTTGTTTGTTTTATAAATGAGTATACGCAAAAACCCTAACTCTTACATTGAAACTTATAAAGCCCAATGGGCTTATAAAGCCCAATGGGCCTATTTTAAACCTAATATTTCTGTATTCTTTTTACATTTAATTTAATTTCACAAAAACGAGTTGATAATATTAAAAAAAACAAAACTGATAAGTTGTATTGTTTATAAATTCTGGCAGACGCGGTCACGTAGACCACAAGGTCTCTCTAGGGACACGTTCCACACGCCCTCTGGACTATACGAGACTATCTATTCTATGCGACGTCGTTTTACTCAACTAATTTTCTCAACCTGCATTTTTTTTTTGGGGTTTTAAATTTTAAATGAAAAGTTTTGTTTTAATAAAGATGCTAACTGTATTTATTTTGACTGCTAAATTAAAAAAAAAAAAAAAACAATAGCATAAACAAACAACATTAGACATGGAAATTATTAATTCTACCTTAAAGATATTATTATTTTTGAACATAATAACACGGATACAATCTTTTCGAGTTTTTATTTTAGAAAAAAATATATATCTCTGAGCACGAAAACTATAGTTTGTTGCTTATGTGACTGTTAATATAATGAGACCATTAATAATTTCTGCGACCTAATTAACTTCCACAAGTAATTGGAACAAAATTACACAACTGTGGTCGTGTATTAACCGCCACGTGGCAACTAGTCTTTTAAATTATATATAGATGCAAGATGGTATATACATGTGTATAAATGTGGACATGTCATCAGCATTTGTAAGAAAGACATGCATGCATACGATAATAAAAACAATTACAATTATCAGTATTGAAAACAGTGTTATCATTTTTTGTAACAGGATTAATATATATTTTATTATTGAGTTAATTTAGTATAACATTTTTATTAATGTTGCATATAAAGGTTTATACTTCTACATTATTCTTTTGTTTGTTGATTATGCCATGTTATTGCATTATATGATTAAATTAAACACTAAACATAAAGGAGTGGTGGGGCTGAGAGAGGACAAGAACGGGACAATGGCATAAACCAGTCTGGTGAAGCTGTCCCTTATGCTCTTGGATACATCCACACTTCTCTTTATTCTATTTATATTAATTAATTAAGATTTAACAAATCATATTATACGTTTTCATCTATTCATTACACTCAATTCATTTATTTTGTTCACAAGCTTAGTTCGTTGATTCAATAAATTGTTATTTAATACACGATTATTAACTGCATGAGAAATCACTTCTTCCTATAAGAAGACTTTGACTTTTGAGTTTATGGTATTTTATTTTTTAATGCAAAATAGTAGTATCTAATTATCTATCATTATCTAATTATTTTAAGCTCGTTGTAATTATTGTTAAATGTTTTAATTATAATATTAATAGTATGCTAATCTTGTTTGTGGTCCATGTTTACACATTTTTGGAGAGACAAAACTTGTATGCAATGTCCAAAACAAGTTATATTGAATTGTCTAATCATTATAATTTATTAATAAAATTAAATATTTGTGAAATTAAATAAAAAATTAGAAGTGTTTCTTAAATTGAAATCAATAAAGACCAAATCAAAAAGCAGAAGTGAGAGATCATGTAATTGGTCGGAGATAGTAAAGCAGGTTCCTACTCTTATGGATAACGTTTTCAAAAAGAATAATCTTTTTATTTTCTTTTTTTTAATACTCGTTAAACTAAAAAGGCTTATGCGTGACAAGTTTTAATTCTATTTTTCATAACGTTGTAATAAAAATTTTACCAAAAATGGTCAATAATATAATGCCATATACCAATTATTAAATATTTAGTCTATAGACATTTAAAGTCAGTTAAATTATTATTTATTATTATAGTATAAATTAATTAACGAGGGGAATATGTACAGCTATCGTCACAAGACAGTCACCAAAAATTCTGACACCGACTACCACGTGGCATTAATCTAGACCTTTCATTTAAAAGTAATCGAACGGCGCTGGTTTACTACTTTTACCACCGAACGTTGCTAATTTCTTCGGCTTTTTAACATCGGAGGGAATCTCCGGTGGAGTCAGTGTACGAATGAGAGCAAAGTTTAGACCTTTGAAAAACGGATGCACTTTGACTTCCGCCGCACCTCGCCGTGACCCGAGTCTTTTCGTCGGATCCTTGTTAAGCAACCCCGAAATCAAACTCCGTGCATGAAGCTCCAACATCGTCGCCGGAGAATCAGTAGGGAAACTCAACTGTCTTTTAACAATATTACGGAGGATGACGTCATTCGTCGGTGCGGCGAACGGAGTCCGACCATATATCATCTCGTAGAGAAATACACCAAAGGCCCACCAGTCAACGGCATTCCCATGGGACCCACCTGATGCGACTTCTGGTGCCACGTATTCATGCGTACCAACAAATGAACCGGATCTAGCGTTAACCGGTTCAGCTACAAAAAGACGGTTTGGTCCAACCGTTTGAACCTTTTTGGAACGTAAAACTCGGTTGAATAGATTAGCAAGACGAGTAAGTCGACGTGGAGAACGAAGTTGGTTATTCTCTGGTGACGATGAGGAAGATTCAACGGCTGCGATTGAATCAGAACATAACGAAAGATCAAAATCCGATAGCATAATATGACCGTCCGATCTAACCAATATATTTTCCGGCTTTAAGTCTCTGTAGATTATGCCCAACATATGTAAATATTCTAACGCCACTAAAACTTCAGCAGCATAAAATCTGTTACAAAACAAAAATAAATTATAACATATTATAAACTAAGTAAAATATATATAGCTAATAAAAAATTACAATTATAATTATTGTGATGGTCCAAAAAAAATCTCTACCTAANAAAGATGTACAGAGCCAATGCATGCAATAAAAATAAACATAAAGTATTTTAAATTATTAAAAAAATTAATATTATACTATTTTTTTGGTAAATAATATTACTTATTTTAACTATTTTATTTATAAAATAATAATGATAAAATTAAGTTATATGTATTTATTTATATAATTTTAATTTTGAAATTAAGTAATAAGTATTTTTTTGAGAAAATAGAAAAAATAAAACAATTAAAAATAGAAATAATGAAAAAAACATTAAAATATATCTGAAAAATATTAAAATGATTATATTAAAAATAGAGAAAGTATTATTCTATTTTATTAAAATAAAAAAATAAAATACCTGGCTGAGGAAAGGATAAATCTGTGGTTAAGTTGACTGTGACGGAGAGAATGCAAATCTCCACCGGAACAATACTCCATGACAATGCAAGAAAAATGAGAAGCTTCAAACTCTGCATAAAGATTTGGTAAAAATGGATGATCCAACATTTTCAATATAGTCTTCTCCATTTCAGCTCTATGCATCTTCTTCTTCATCACCAGAGCTTCTTTATCAACAACTTTCATTGCGTAATATGAGCTCCGGCTTTCTTCTTCGTCTCCGGCAAGACGACATAAGTACACAGTTCCTATATCTCCAGCTCCAATTTTACGTATGAGATGAAAATCTCTGAAAGTGAGACCTTGTTTTCGTCGTCGTCGGATTTGTGAGTAAGCGAAATCAGAGGATCGGTGTGGTTTGAGAGAGAGGTTACTTTCTTCCTCCGGGATTGACGGTGGCGCGTCGAAAGATAACCGGCTGAAACTGCTGCAACTCTCTGTTCCGGAGCTAATAGATGAGTTTGTTGTTTCTAAGCTCATTTCACCGTCTGAGTCCTGTAACATCGCCGGTATTAAAACAGAGTCTCGTTGAACGAAGAATAAAGTGTGGAGTTTAGAGAGAGAGAGTTGGTGAGGGGTATTTATGCGTATGAGGAGGGTATTAAAGGCTGTAACAGTAAAAAGACATTACAGAGACTTTTTAACTGTGGTTAAATTATGTAAAACTATTGCATTTTTTAACGCGTTGGAAAGGTAAACAGAGAAATGAAAGAGTATTTGATGACGTAAGCATATTTGGCACGTGTATGATGTTGTCACGTGCCTCAAGCTCAAGGTGTAGGAGACTACAAGTCTGACAACACATAAGTTCTAATGTTCTCTAAGATAATGAGTTGTAAAGTTTCAAAATAAATACAAAAATAAAATAAAAAATAGGAGAAAAGAAATAAGCATTTCATTAGATTGATTTTGAATGTCTATATTAATTAAATTAGTATAAATAATTAAATTATGTTCAAAATATTAAAATAATATATTTGATAGACTTTGAGAGTCTATAAACCCAATGCACATGCTTTAAATTGTAATTATTGGTGAAAATTTGCAAATGTCTAATAATATATATATATATATATATACTAGGATGTCCTATAGTATTTATTTATACCGATTAATAACATATCTAAATGATCATTAAAGACGATCCAAAGAGTAAAATGGACCCAACCTAAGTTGTACTAGGATGTTGTTTGCTTTGTGTGGCTTCGTATTGTGTTACGTTCCATGTTTTGGATTTGAATCCAAAAGATTGTCTCTTATGTTAGGTTCGTGTTTAATCAATTTAATAATATAAATCTGACAAGTTGATTTAAACCAACTTCTTTTTCCGGTTTGAAAAAACTGGTTTGTGGATACAATTTATTATGAGAACTATTCAAATGTACTCAAGAATAATTTGAATGAATGGAAAATAGAGAGAAAACGTAGCTTAAGTTTCATGCACATTATATAATTTATTCACATGTCATAAAAAGGACAAACATAAATATGCATAACATAACCCTAAAGACATATTTTCTAAATAAACCATAATAGTGTAAAAATATATTTACTTGTAATTAATACATTGTTTTAGGGTTATATATCTTTCCCTATGTTTACTTATGTTAATTTATGAAACTTCAATTATTTTCTACTACTACAACTAAATATTTAAAAATGATAAATTGAAATGTCGAGAACAATGTTTTATGTTTGGTAGAAGAGGGACAAAATCGTAATTAACAATACCAGCCAAAGATGCAAAAGACCCAAAAAAAAATTTAATCGTTTAAAAAAAAAACCAAAGAGATTATTATCTTCCTCGTTCGTTCCTAAAGACAAGAACTGTTCAGTTACTTATCCTGTCCTGTCGTAACTCTTGGAGAAGTGTTTGGTTATAAGTCTAACTATATCCGAATCTTGTACTACCTATATCGAACATGAGTAAGTTCTGTTGTCTTGTACGTACTATAATCTTGTGGGGTCCATGCTTTGTACGGATCAGTTTCACATATACTCTAAGTTGTTTATCATACGAATCTTATTACAGAGATTAAGAGGAGATTAACTACTAAAACAGTGTAATTAATAAAAGGATAGGGTGTGTGAGGAGTACAGGTGGCAACAATTAGGAACTGTGGGTCCCATTTATCTGACGTGACAAATTTTGGGTCCAAACATAAATTGGAAACTAGTAAATGAATTTATTTGGTTTATAGTTAATGACAAATAAAATAATAAATGTTTTATACCGGAAAAATCTTCATAAATAAAAGAAAATCCTGAAGTTTGTAAATTTGTGTCTTACTATTTTTTTTTTTATATTTGATTTTTTTTCTTTATTTTTTAGACCCATATATTACGAAACTTGTTTGGTATCAATTGGGAAACTAACAATTTTTTTTAATAAAAATCAATATCAAGAAGGTCCACATTATCGGCTCACATGACATGTCTAACATTATTATATATCAGAATTTTAGCAAGAGTTAGACGAGTAGGGTTTCAAATACCATGACAATTATTTAATAATTAATTAAGATGGTGACTATTTTACTATTTAGTCTTCACGTTTCTCCTTTTATAATATATGTATATGTATTTATACACATATATTCATATGTTAAAGAAAATACATATTGGTATTATTCGTTTTATATGATCATTCCACAAATGAACTCTTACGAGTAATCAAATGCATGCTTTTATTATAAAATGTGTCTATCCTTTTTCCTAACCACAAAGATACCTCTTTACGAATTGATTAAGATTTAACGTTGAAAACAAGATTTATAAAAGCGTTAATGACTAATAATATTATTAGGGTTAAGTAATAGTAAATCCCGACATGTGAAATGACATATAATACTAATTATAAGCACCCTTGATTTGGTCTATACTAAAACCAGACCATATCTACTTCAAAAAAAATAAAATAAAACTATATATCTACTTCGATATAGCTAGGAGTATTGTGTTTATTTTTTTATTTTTTTCTAAAATAAAAAAATAAGCTGATTTGGAAGTATTAACAAATATATAGTGTAGTATTGTGTTTGTTTTCCCAATACTATGCATGTCAAATTGTTAGAGATTATTTCATAATATACATGCTTAATCATTTATATTATATATTCCTCAATATCAATATTATTAAAAATTTTAAATAAAAATTATTGTTGCTAGTAATTAGTAAATCAGACGGTTTTAGCACATGGATAATGTTCAAGTATTAAATTTTGATCCACACATATCTCTTTCAATCCAAAACAAAAAAAAAAATTATATAATTTATTGTTAAATGTTACTAGAACTTGCGAATTGTGATTTTTAGGCTTTATTTTTAGTGCTTATATAAACTTATGTATTTAGATAATAAATAAAATTATATATGCTGCCAAAATATAGAATATTTCCTTGTCGTTTCGTAAGTCCTCTTTTAGCTTTTAGTAAATTATCATCAAAATTTAGAAGGAAATTATTGCATGAAAAAAGTGAATAGACAGGGTTTAGACTTACTTTTCTACCTTAATCCTCGAGCTAATCATGTTTTAATAATTTAGCAAAAATAAATAAAATAATAATAAACCACTTTCCTATAAAATCAAAATATATAAATATATAGCGTAGGAAAGTTACGTAAGACTCGAGACTCAGGAGTTATGACTTCTCTGCTGCTGTGTTGTATTTTATTTTTTGAAAATATGTTGTTAATATTTTAATAAGTAATTATATAATAAGATTGATTATATATTTATATGTTAATGAATTGTCACATACAATTTTAATAATCAAGGGGCCAAACCGGCCGCCAATATTCCCGCTGCCGTGGTTAGCCGACAAGTGGACAAAATGTGTTTAGAAAACAGATCGAGTTATAATGACATTATACAAATAAAAATATGTTCAAATAAAGAGTTAAATATACATTATTATTTACAAAAAATAACATATATATATTTAGATATTTAAAATGGAACACGCAATACAATATTAATAATTAACGTAAATTATAAAGAGCACTAATTGAAACCTATAGAAGTAAGCAATATATATATTTCCATAGAGATTTTAAAATTGGAAAATTATATAAAGTAAATAAATAGACCCTATTAGAATAGGTTATAGCACGTTCGACTGTAGTTAAAGTCAATTAATAAAAAAAAAACAACCCAAATGGGCCTAGTGGGCCTTACTCGTTAAGATGCTATTACTAAAGACATAGGGCAGCCGAATATGAAAATAACTAAAAAACATTTAGTGGGCTGGTGGGCCTTGTTAAAGAGATCCGTAAAATCAAAACTCGACTCACTGACCCGCTTTGATATCCAATTTCTCTCATCTAGATATCTTATTCAGGACGAAAAAAACCGAACATGACTTAATCGTACGAGATTAATTCTGTCTTTTTTTAGAAAACTTAATTCAATATCAAACTATTAAAAAGTTACTTTATAAAGAAATTTCAAATAGTAATATGTATTGATTTTACAGTGTTTTCAGTGAGAGTATTTATGAATGATTATTAAAATTTATAGTAAAATGTAACTTTAAATCATGACTTTTTCATAAAGCAAGCCAATTAGGGTTATTTGACTCCATGACCACGGAAAAAGTGGTTTTTAACACACAGGTTTGCGGGTTTCGCAGATTAAAAATCATTTTTTAGCGAGTTTTTTATTTGAGATCCGCGGATTCGCGNTTCTATTAAAATTTTATTTATCTTATATTTTATTTTATTTTTGTATTTTTTGCTTATATTTTATATTTGAATAAAATTATTCTATCTATTTTTATGAATTTAATATTTTTTTTTGTGTATTTTTTTAAAGTTCTACGAGTTTAAAATTTTTTTGTTATGATTTCATATAAAAAAATTAAAATAATTAAATTTAGCGGGTTGGATTGCAGGTTTTACAAATACAGATTTAATTTTAAACTTTTTTTTTTATACGAAACAGAATCGGATTGATAATTTTTCTTTGAAAATTCATGGGTTATGGATTACGGATCGATCCGCTTCCAAGCACTACTGAGTACTGACCACCACTTACGGATCTGACCGACCCACATTTAGTGTGGCTTTTTCTTATCTGTTTAGGTATTAAAACATTAATATTGTCTTCTACTATACAAATCAAACATCTCTTATTTGACTTTGTTTCCACAAGAATCTTTATATCTTTATCATTAATGATTTCATATCAACCCTAGTAATTATATAATTGGTTACGTAACAACAAAACATGAGATGCAAAGACTATGTACGTGTGATAAGTTGGACCGAACATTAATTGTGAACAAAAAATAAATATTTAAAAAATCCATATGATTAAGACAAAATAAATATACGCAATTAGTAACTAACCACGAACTAAAAGAGAACACAGCTATTAATTATAGAAAAATAATAACCACTTGTTGATTTTTTTAACTGTAAAAGTAAGTAATACGACAAAGACAAAAAGATAGTTGTTGTTTGATTGATCGTTGTCTTTTTTAAAATTTGTTTTCTTTAAATTATTTTATTAGATGAAGACTTAAGCATGTGCGGATTTAATTCAATGTATTATTTTCGAATTTTATATTTGTAATAAACAAATCAATATTTGACCATCATGGCATTATTTACTTGAATTAGTATATTTACATTGGTTTTTGTTTTTCTTTTTCATTTTTATATTTAAATATATGTGATTATTGTATAGGTTTATAGTTTTTTCTTCGTGTTGTTTGTACAAGTTCATGTAAGTGTTTTGACTAAAATCATAATGTTTATTGTATTAGTTTGCATCATTTATTTATTTATAAATAATATAAAAGTTTTAATCGCTATTTTAAATGTTAAGAATATAAAATTGTCATTTTTAATCGTTAAAAAAAAAATTCATAAATTGGTTAACCTTAACCATAACATCCATAAATCTCAATTACATTATGACATTTTAAAATAACAAAAAAATAAAAAACCTTCATAGATAAGAGTTAGAGTAAAGAGACGACAAACACTTTTTTCTGTTGATTTTGATTCAATGAATAAAACGACACGTATTCTTATCTTCTAATCTTTACGTTCACGAGGATCATAACTTCACTCACCGTCTTCACCGATCAAAAGTCCTCGTGTATTGTGAAATTCAAGTTGACAAATTAATAACGTATCATAAACTACAAAACGACACGTGTTCACCTTCTTACGTTGTCGTTTTGAGTTTGATCGCCTTGGATTCGATTAAGTATTCAAGCATGCATAGTTCAGTTCCTTCATGTCCTGTAAAAATTTAACACTGAAGTAACTTTTAATGTAAAAGTATATCCAATATGCATACTCTCACGAATCACGATCATGCATGTCAACATATATTATACTATATTATATTTATATTTAATATTATACTCTATAGTCTATAAATAGAGACTTATAACGCAACAATTCATTATTCTATAACCAATCCAATAAAAAAAACTATAACAATGAAGTTGTTGTCGTCACGACCAGTGTTTTTTATCATAATAATCTATATCATAACAATTCAACAAGTCCACTCATCACTACCGTCATTATCTGTGCCGGAGCATTTCCTCCGATGTCTCGACACTCAACCCTCCGACCACGGAAGTCCCAACTCCGCAACCGCCGTGATCCCTACAAACTCATCTTTCTCGACGAATCTTATGAACGGCGTTAGAAATCTCCGGTTTGCTTCACCCTCCACAAGAAAGCCAGAAGCTATCGTCGGAGCCATTACCGAAACTCACATCAGAGCTACAATCTCTTGCTGTAAACTCCTAAACCTCGAGTTAAGAATCCGTAGCGGCGGCCATGACTACGAAGGCTTCTCTTATACTTCTCCGGTACCGTTCGTAATCTTAGACATGTACAGTTTCAACAAAATCGATATCAACATGGCTGACGAAACCGTTTGGATCGGAACTGGAGCTTCACTCGGTGAGCTTTACTATAAAATCGCAAGTAAAAGCAATGTCCATGCTTTTCCCGCCGGAGTTTGTCCTAAAGTCGGCGCCGGAGGACATTTCAGCGGCGGAGGATTTGGTAATCTCATGAGAAAATACGGTTTATCAATTGATCATATAATCGACGCACAAATCATGGACGCCGCCGGTAAAGTCTACCGTAACCGACGTGAAATGGGAGAAGACGTGTTTTGGGCTATTCGCGGCGGAGGCGGCGGAAGCTACGGTGTAATTCTAGCATGGAAATTAAAGCTCGTTAGGGTTCCGGAGAAAGTAACGGTTTTCAAATTAGAAAGAACGGTTAAAGAAGGAGCCGTTGATTTAGTTCATAAATGGCAACAAATAGCTCCGGTTATTGACCGAGATTTATTTATCCGGTTAGAGATTAAACCAATAAACCGGAAAATCTCAAAAGGTAAAACAATTAAAGTATCATTCATAGGTATGTTTCTTGGTTTACCAAAAAGACTTCTAAACATAACAAACCAAACCTTCCCGGAGCTCCATTTAACCAAACCGGATTGTCTGGTTAAGAAATGGATCGAATCATCCGTTTTCTGGGCGAACTATCCACAAAATGGACCTATCGAGCTACTTCTCAAAAGAATCTCAACAAATGAATATTACTGGAAAAGAACATCAGATTTTGTTCAAACACCAATCTCAAAACAAGGATTAACAAAGATTTTTCAAACCATGATTGATCATTCACCATTACCACGACGAGTTTGGATGCAATGGAATCCATGGGGAGGTAAAATGGCTGAGATATCATCTAATACGACAGCGTTTGTACATAGAAGTGGTAACGTGTTCATGATTGAACATTTTATGAATTGGTATAAACCTGGAGATGAGCTTGAAGATAAGTTCTTGGGTATAGCTAGAAGTTTTAAAGAAGCTATGGCTCCTTTTGTTTCTAAGAATCCAAGAGAAGCTTTCTTTAATTACAGAGATGTTGATATTGGTATTACAATGCCTGGATATAATGCGACTTATGAAGGAGCTAGGGTTTATGGAGATAGTTATTTTAAAGGGAATTATTTGAGATTGGTTAAGATTAAAAACCGGTTTGATCCGACTAATTTTTTCCGGTCTCAACAAGGGATTCCGGTTCTTGCTTAGTTTGGTTATTATCGAGTCGATTTGATTGTATTGTTATTGGTTTTTGTGTTAAATGGGGACTAAATAATATGGTTTGTTTTAGTGTCTAAGACTTAAGTCCTGTAATGAAACGTATTTATTATAATAAATGGAATTGTTTTCACATGATCGAGTTTATATGATTTTAATTTTTAAACCAAATTTTAACCCTTTTCTTAGAGTTTATATTTCCAAGGAAGTAGAAAGTTTATAAAGAAATATTGGGTCCAGTGTGACAGATGAACACGTGATAAGATTTACATATTAAACACGTGAACAAGACATGGTTGAGTTGTTTCCAATAATTGTCTGTAAATGGGTCCTAGATTTCATCCACAGTTTTTAACTATGATATTGACTTTTCGGTTGATCTTGTCCAAACGGGTCCTGTCCTGACTTCGTGATATGGTTAGTTACAATTGTTTTACACGTGCAATAATAAAACTCGTGAAGAGATTTTTAGTTTCTTCCTGAATGACCCAATGGGCTTCTATTACTTTATGGGCTTTACAAACTTAAAGCCCAACAATGATACTAAAACAAACTCACCAATATGCCCAATTGAAAAGTAGACCGTCGAGGCGTTGTGTGATATTTTGACTTAAATTTTGGGATCTTTGAATTTAATATTTACCAGGCTTTTACCGGCGCGCGCGGATTTAATTTGATGAAGAAACTTGATGAACAGACAGAAGTGATAATGAAATATGAAGAGATGTGTGAAGATCTTTTAGTAATTTTAATTTACAACTAAAACTAAGTAGGTATGGGCATTCGGTGGGGTCAGTTCGGTTTGGATCAGAAATTCCGGTGTTTTGGTATTTTTTTTTAAAAGATATGATTGGTTTAAAATTTATAGTTCGATTCGGTTTTATTTTTTTCGGTTCGGTTTTGGGTATAAAAAATATTCCGATCTGTTTTGATTTCGTAACTTCGATTCAGTTTTAAGATAAAAATAACGGTTTATCTAAATTTTTCGGTTTATTTTGGATTATTTCGTTTTGTTCAAATTAAGATAAAAAATTAAATAAATAAACACATAAAAAATATTTAAACAGAAAAATAAAATAATAATCTAAAAAAATAAAAAAAATATATTTTGGTTTTTTCAGTTTGGTTCAATTTTTACTGAAAACCGAACTTAGTAAAAAACTTCTACTGATCGGTTTAAAATTTTTTTTGGTTCGGTTCAATTTTTCTTTTCTGTAGTTCGTTTCAATTCGGTAAGTTCGGTTCGGTTTTATTTCCCGGGCCTAAAACTAAGCATGAACATGGTTACTAGTTTTGGTAAAAAATGCTCTCTTTGACTCTACTCTTGCGTTACCTTATTGGGTTATAAAGATGCAAGAGTTGGCCATGAAGTGTTTGACTCTAATCTAATGTTGCATTGTATCAATGATGAAACTTTGGTAATCAAGCATAAGGAGGTTGACCAAGAAATGGTTGAAGCTCAGCTAATTCTTGCCTCAAGAAATTGTAAACAGACTCTGTAGAATCCGAAGCTATTCGAATCACCACTCCTTTCCCCTGCAATTTTACACCAACTTTGATGCAAAATCAATCTCAATTATATAATAATGTCCAAAGAAACAATGATATTAACCTCAGGGCCAAAAGTACTACAAGAAGCTAAGAACTCTGGTTTCATGAAGCTTAACTCCGACTTATGTCTCCGAGAACCATAAGAGATCTGTAACTGTTCCAACATCATATTCTTTACATTTTCTTGGACTTGCTTTTGAATCTCCTTCAGCTTTGTCCTTGAACCATTAATCAAAACATATTTAACAAAGATCCAAAACTCTCATACAGACACAACTATCAAAACATTGTTTTGTAATAACATACCCGAAAAGTATGACCATTGCTATAGCTTGATAGTTTTGCATACGTTCAGCTATGCTTTGTATACTTCTCTTCTCTAACACAACCTACAATAGATCTTACTCATGAATGTTCATAAACACAAGATTTATAAGGCTTATGAGATTTTATTATTACTGTGTCAAGGAACAAAGGGTGATGATGATGATCATCATCTTCTAAGTAGATATTATTGATACTTTTATAAAACTCGAAATCCCATTTTTCGCCATTTTCGTGACGCCCACTTGTGATCCAATCAACAAGAACTAGATTAGAATCTGAAACCAATCTAAAGTTCTGTTCTTGATAATACCGAGCATTCGAGAAACAAGTCACTGGATCTGGAATCACAACCATAAGAGATCCATTCCCAATTCTCACCTACTCTATACACAACAAAACCTAAAAGATCAAATGAAGAAACAAGAATCAAAGAACAGAAATCAAAATTGATTTTATCAGAAACATTACTTCTAATAGTTGTTTAGAACAGTTTGATCCTATTGCTTTGTATACCTAAATGAAATCACAAGATTACAAAACCAAAAAAGTCAACGATGAACCCTAATTTTGAAAATTGTTTTGATTTAAACCTTTGTAGAAGATTGAGTTGTAAGTACTGTTGTGCATCCATTACCAATGGTGAATTCACATGAAATTGAATCTCCCTAATATAATTCAAACAATAATAACTTGTTTGATTCAATAAGCATATAGCTAAAGCAAATTTAATTATAGAGATAAGAGAAAGATGAGAGTTACAGAGACAATGCCTCCACCATAAGTTATGCTGTAAATCCAGACAACGTCAGTTCCGACAGGAGCTGCCTGTAAGTTCCGGTGTTGTCGGAATTTTTAAAAAAAATTTGGATTGAAAATAATTTGAAACTGTGAATTGGTTCAGAGAGATGAGACCTTTGAAGGAAGTAAGAATTTGAGAGGATACTTAGAGAAGCATCTTGTAGCTGTTGATCTTCCTCTTATTTTCTCCACCACCACTTTCCCTGTCGCCATCTCTGTTTATTTCACATCGTCGTCGTAGTTTGAGTTGAATATAAAGGACATACATCTAGACATTAAGCTCCGTTATTACAGTAAGCTCCGTTAGTTTAACCATTTTTGTCTATGTTAAATTGATTACGGTTTATAAGATTACGGTTTTAAGGGCTAGGGTTATGGTTTATATGATTATGGTTAGAATAACTACAATTGTATAAATAATTTTAATTATTACGATTAAATACGATGCAAATATTTAATAACATTAAAAATATTAATATCAATGCGATTAAATACGAGCAACAACAGCTTTAGACAGCTCAAAACCTTTGGTTTGATGTTCGGTTATGTTAAACCTAATGCTAATGGATCTGGATTTAACCTTTTTGATTTATTTATTTGGGCCAAGTTAGATATATCATTTATACAGATCCACTAGCTTGGTTTTGGTTTTAACCTTTTATGGTTTTCAAATTTAGCTTGGATTCGATTTCAGTGTCTCGGTTATATATAAAAAAAAAAAAAACAAAAGATTAAATTTAAGGTTTGGTTAATTAATAAAATTAAAATACTTATCTTATTCTTTTTTGTCAACAAAGAATTAAAATAGTTATCTATCTTCGTTTAAAGTCAATAATCGTAAAGAGTATTAACCGTTGGATCAGGAGGAATAACCAATCCAACGTCTCAGGTGGGGTTATATATGAGTTCTCTCTACAGACAAACGCTGTCTTAGCGGGTCCCACTAAACTTCAGTAACGCAGTTTTTTAACTCAAATATGAAACGTTTAAAAGTTAAAAGTTAAAAGTTAAAACAATAAATGTAAATGGTTAAACGAAAAATTAGGTGGGTCGGGTTTAACCACCACTCATTACCGTTAAAAAAACTAACAAATTAAAAACGCGCGAGAGAGAGTTAAAAGGTTAATTTAGTCAATTCATTAATCCCAACTTTACGGCTAGATCTTATATATATAACCCCCTCGATTTCTTCCGTAATTTTTGAATTTAAATCGTTTTTTTTTCTCAGCTCTCTTCGATTCAAAATTTTCTAAATCTCCGGAGAAATTAATTTCTGGAGAAAATTATTGTTTCCTCCATACAATGTCGTCGGAGAATCTGAATGATAAGATCACCGTTTTTAAGAAGCTCAAATCGAAATCTGATAATAAGGTAATTGTTCTTATAGATTCATCGATTCGATTAAGATTTAGAAGTTTTGTGATCAGATCTGAAAGTTAATAATGAATATGCAGATTTGTTTTGATTGTAATGCGAAGAATCCAACATGGGCTTCGGTTACTTACGGGATCTTTCTCTGTATTGATTGTTCAGCTGTTCATCGGAATCTAGGCGTTCACATCAGCTTCGTCAGGTTTATAGATTTGATTTTTAATCTTCAGATTCGAATTGCTTAATTTAGCTAGCTTCTTCGATTCTGAGTTCCTGCGTTTTCCAATTTCATATACCTCGTTGTGATTCTGATTTCGGATCTAGGGTTTAGAGAATCTTATTTTAGTATTGAACAATCCAGAATCCAAAAGCTTCTAAGTCAAATTAAACTAGATCTATGAATAAGGACTTGTTAGATGAACATAGCCATTGTTGATCTTCATGATTTCTTCAGGTCTACGAATTTAGATTCATGGAGTCCTGAACAGTTAAAAATGATGGTGTATGGAGGAAACTGTAGAGCACAAGTCTTTTTCAAACAACATGGATTGAGCCAAGAAGGTAAAACTGTAGCTAAGTATACTTCAAGAGCTGCTGAGTTATATAAACAAAATCTTGCTAAAGAAGTTGCTAAAAGCATAGCTGAGGAATTAGATATAACTCCATCTCCTTTTTCAACACAAGTATCCAATGAACTCTCCAGTATCAAAACCAATGAAGCTCCTAAAGAAAAGCCTGAAGCTATTGTAGTCTCACCTAGAGTTTATTGCAGTGTTAAGAAACCTCTTGGTGCGAAACGGACAAGCAAAACTGGTGGACTTGGTGCTCGGAAGCTAACTAATAAGGTCTATTATGTTCTTTAACTCTTTACAAAACTAAATTTACTTTAAATTATATAAATACTATTAAAATTGATTTAAAACAAAATTATCATTTAATAATTAATTTAATTTTGATTTAGTTTTAGAAAAAATATATAAATCCCAAACCCAAACAGTATATAATAAACTTTAATCTTAACTACTAAATTCTAATAACTAAATCAAAATTCTAAACCCGAAATAATAAATACTAAACACTAAATATTAAACTCTAACCATAAATATTAAACCCTAACTCTTAAATAATAAATATTAAACTCAAACATTAAATATTAAAACTTAACATTAGATATAAATATATTTTTTATAAAAAAATTTAATTTTTTATAAAAATATAATTTAAATAAAAAAATGGTATTTACGTCCAATTGAAAAATAATGTAATTTTGTCCAATAAACTAGATTTGATAATGGTAGAGAGAATATCGAGAGAAACTTACATAACAAGTTCTTGAGATTTTGCAGTCGAGTGAGACTTTGTATGATCAAAAGCCAGATGAATCTGTTACTATATCAGCTACATCTCCAGTTTCAGAGAGGTCATCATTTTCATCTAGGTTTGATTATTCAGACAATGTTCAAGACTACATGAGTTCTCAAGTGGTTAATCATGTAGCTCCACCTAAATCATCTAGCTTCTTTAATGACTATGAGATGAACGGAGAAAGGTTTCAGAAGAAAGGTTCCTCAAAAGTTCAAGTGAGTTCATTCTTATCTCATTAACTTCTCTTAATTATAATACTCACTTTCTTGAAGATTTTACCAGATTCAAGAATCAGATGAAGCTAGGAAGAAATTCTCAAACGCTAAATCAATCTCTTCATCTCAATACTTTGGAAATGAACTCAACTCTAAGGATCTTGAAGATAAAACTACATTAAAGAAGTTCTCGGTACGTGTTTATATTAACTTTATTTGCATTAACTAATTAACACATGTTTTCAATTAAGCTTAGGCGTTCGGGTATTTGGTTCGGGTTCGGGTAATACCAGAAATGTTGTACCCAATTGATATCTATAAAATTTCGGATTGGGTTTGGATTCAATTTTTCTTTTTCGGGTTGGGTATGAGTTGGGTTCGGTTCTTAACAGTTAGTATATATAAAAATATGATAATTTGAAAATATTATAGTACAATCCGCTTTGAATAAAATCGTGTTTACTTGATCTCCATTTATTAAATTTGATCTAAAATATCAAAAATATTTAACAAAAATTTATTATATTTTACAAATATAACAAATAATTTATAAATATTCAATTATTTTAATATTTAAATATTTTAGTTATATAATTTAAAAATAATTGATATTTTTCAGTTTATAATTAGGGTTTAGATAAATTGTTTATATAAATCTTAAGAAAGTTAATATAGTTTGGTATATAACTGCATTTTGGGTATTTATAATTTTTCGGGTTGTGTTTGAGTTTGGATTTGGATTTTCGAGAATAAATTTTTTACTATTCATTCTGGTATTTTTTTTCTTTCGAATTCAGATTCGGTTCGATATTTTGGATTCGTTATTTGCTCAGGCCTATTTTCAACTAATGACTATACTAATTACACATTGAAAAAACAGAGTTCATCAGCTATCTCTAGTGCTGATCTCTTTGGGAACGATGATGATGAAGATTACTCTTTAGATCTCAACGGTGGTGATCTTCTTAACCGCCTCTCTTACCAGGTCTCACTTCTATAACATCTTCATGTTCTTTTAATGAAAAATAACAACATTTTTTTTATTATCATATCTTGTCGTTTTGTGTAGGCCCAACAAGACATATCATCATTGAAGAACATAGCAGAGGAGACAAAGAAGAAACTTACCTCTGTTGCTTCTGGCTTATGGGTTTGAAAGGTTTTACTCTAAACACCTAAACCAATTTTTTATTTTTTTTTCTCATGTTTTTTGTTCAATTTAAAATTGTATATATTTGTATAATTAAGAAAATTGTATATATTCTATACACCTAAATTTTTATAACACTAGGAGTGGCAGGATCGGTCTAAACATTTTAAATGTTCTAGACAATAATTTTTTTATCTAAAATATGTCTAAAAAATATGTTGATATCTATTATATTTTTTTAAACCCATAAAACAAATTTTAAATTATAAAAAAAATATATTTTACAATAAATCATATAAAAAATATATTACTATATTAAAAATCTTAAAAATATATTACTTATCATGAGCACTGGGCCTTAGGCCATGTTATGAAGCTCTTAAGACTGGTTAGTGTCGGTAGAATNAAGAAATCGAATAATACACGTGCTTAAAACAAAAATTGTAATAAAGTTAATAAAATAAATGAGTGGTCCCACTTTGTACGGACGAACTTATCAATGTCTATAAATTTTGTGGATGAGGAAGAGTGTGTCGGGAAATAATTGACTTAACCACCAAAACTGGGCCATCTATATTCTCGTTCCGTCACGCACTAGATTTCATAAATCTCAATGATTTTGATTTTTTTTAATGTGTTATATATTAGTGCACTAAGAACAAATTATTTTAAATATGTAAATCATTTTCTATTATAATTTTCGAAATAGATATTTATTCTATTTTAAATATAAAGTATGCTTATCTAAGTTTTAAATATATATATATATATATTTTGTGCTTCACATTTTTCATTAAAGTCAAAAGAATTAATAACTACAAAAAAAAACATAAATTAATGAAAAAATCAGTTGAATTTTTTTAAGTTGTCGTAAATTTTAATTCGTCAAAATTTAATTATCACAAATTTTTGACTGATTTTAGCGAATTTTCTAACAGATTTTAACAGATTTTTTTTGTGTAGGATATTGTCAAATTCCATTAGTAAACTGTCGGTTATTTCTAACAATTTTTTTCAATCAGAACTTTTGGTCATATAAATATTTATTTTCTTGTACTGAGTGATTCAGACCAATCTAATGTTGTGTCATGTGTGCATGTATATGTGTGTTGGTATGGACACAGTTGCTACTATACAAGGAGGATCATAAAAGCCATAACTTTGAGTTGTTTGGTTGTATTGAGATAATCCTGCTAACTAAAACTTTCCATGTCTTACCAATATAGCCCACACCATTTTTTAGAAACATAGCTCCTTATCACAGCTATACCAGCTTTATAAACAATTTAATTTATTATATACATAAAAATATAGGCAACACAAGTCATTTAACTTATGAAACCTAGAACAAATCATTTTCAACCAATAACACAAATCAAATCCTCTCCATCCAAGCTAGAGAGTTGATTTGGCTTTCAGTTTGGATATTATCACTTCACTCATTGACACCATTCGGTTTTTTACGTGGGTTCTTTCCTAGGGTTTACTACATAAGGTTTTAACGAGTCATCCGCTCTTCCATTTCTCTTCAGACAACATCTCAGATATCTTATCTAGATTGTCTCCATTGGGCTCTCTAGATGAAATGTCTCATATGCTCTCGCCCCTTCCTTTTTTATTTTCATCTCTTTTCACATTTATTTTACTGTATAAATGATTTTTTGGAATTAATAAAACTAACAATTAAAACAAAAAAAACATTTCTCTACGTACTCACTAAGTATAAACTCAACACTATACATAATGATTTCATATATACACTATTCCACTCGAGGATTTATCTTATATATATACCACAAATGAATATATGTTTATTCCATGTAAAATTTTATGCGAATAATTATGAGAAATTATTATGTAACCCTACTAATTATGACGTAGGGAATGACGAAAAAAAAAAACAAAGAGTTTGTTAGAAATAAAGCATTTATGTAAAAGCACGTGTTACTTATGGTAGAATTCATTGGAGTATAGCTTAAGACAGATAGAAACATATATGAAAATTCAAAATATGATGATAGAGATGGAGACATATAGTAGAGATATGACCTTGTTATATCATATAGTCCATAGAGCAAGTGGAATCAATAATAAAGATTCAAATAATTGTGATGTGTGTTGCATTATTGGAAGATTAAGAAAAAAATATTTCCTATTAATTTAATTTAAAGATTAAAAACTAAAAAATGAAAATCAGGAGACATAACAAAAAAGAATAAATAGCTTTATTAATCAAATCATAAAACTGTATATTTTTTCCCAATAATATCTATTATATTATTATTTTAATAGAAAATATTATAATTGTTAATAAACACAAACTTTTTCCTCGCATACTACCATAACATTTTATAATTTCTTGAAATGTTTTTAGCAACATGTAAAATTAGAAATTCAAATATAGTGTTGAAGTTATAAACCTTTAACTAATAGATAAAAAAAAACTAATTCCACGAAAAAAACTATATTACTCTATTATAATAAATAAACCACATATATTCGAATGTTATTTTTATTTATCTAATAAACATTTAACAAAGACTTATTTTACTTTCTAGAATAAAGCTACCACTTTAATATTCGTCAACTAGTTTAATCTTTATTTGAGCATATACTAAAGCTATTGTTTAAACAGTGATAAAATCTACTCAATAACATGATTTTTTTTATTTATGGACTAAAAATACTTTAAAACATTATTTTCTAATTATAGACTAAAATCTATTTAGCATATTTTTATGTACATAACTCGATCTTATTCTATTTTCCCATATATATATGTATGTGTTATATACACTTTCATTGTTAATAATAAACCCTATTCATCAAACACATCTTACAAATCTATACTTTGTTTTGGTTTTGTTTTTTTTTTGCGATGTATTCTTGTAGTAACGCTGAAAACTCAATGGTGGAGAGTCTCATAAGCTCCTCGGACCTCTCAGAACCATGGCTAACAAGAACTGTCCAGAAGCAATTACAAGCTGTATTAGATGGGAGCCACAAGGCTTGGACCTATGCTATTTACTGGCAATCTTCATTTAATAACGCCGGCGACTCCGTGCTCGTGTGGGGAGATGGTGTTTACAAGGGAGAAGACAACAAAACAAGACTGAGGAAAACGACGTCGTCTTTAGCGGAGCAAGAGCAACGAAACAAGGTGGTAAGAGAGCTTAACTCAATATCCTCCGATGAGGTAGTGACGGATATAGAGTGGTTCTACTTAAAGTCAATGACGTGGAGCTTTGAGATAGGTTTAGGATTAGTGGGTAAAGCGTTTTCTAAGTCTAACCCGGTTTGGGTTTCCGGGTCGGGTCAAATACATGAATCGGGTTGTGAACGTGCTAAAGAAGGAGGAGATCTTGGTGTTAAGACCATCGTATGTGTTCCGTTAGGTGACGGTGTTTTAGAGCTTGGTTCAACGGAGTTAATCCCACGAAGCTTAGATCTGATTAATAATATTACAATACTAAGCACCGGACAAGAGTTCAACAGCTTCTCGGACATGGTAGTTCCAAAGAAACGAGGAAGAAAATCTCTAAAGCTTAAACAAGAACCATTTAATCATGTTGAAGCTGAACGTAAAAGACGTGAAAACCTAAACCAAAGATTCTACGCTTTACGAGCTGTAGTACCAAACGTATCAAAGATGGACAAAGGATCATTACTAAGTGACACTATAGATTACATCAACGAGTTAAAAACCAAAGTAGACAAAGTTGAGTTTGAGAAGAATGAGATCCAGATTCAACTTAAGGAACTAAAGAACAAGGTCTCCGGACAAAAAGGTAATGGTGGGTTCTCATCGGTGAAGGAGGTTATGGAGATTGAAGTGAAGGTTATTGGATGGTATGCTATGGTTAGGGTTGAGTCAAGTAAGAGGAATCATCCTGGAGCTAGGTTGATGAATGCTTTGATGGATTTGGATTTAGAGGTTGATCATGTGAGTATGACTGTGGTTAATCATCTTATGATTCAGCAAGTGACTGTGAAGATGAGTTTTAGAGTTTATACGGACCAGCAACTATGGACCATGTTGGTATCTAAGTTAAACATGGGTTTTAGTTAGGGTTATGTCAGAAACTATGTAACTTAACAAACTCGTGTCGGTGGGTTTATTGTTTTAAGGTAATAAATAAAATTATAAACGTAAATGGTATTAGAAAAATATAAAAATGAAATGAAAACTTGTTAAAAATAGATGAAAAATTAGAAAATAAACGTGTTGAGAAGGAAGAATTTAGGAAAATGAAAAACATATTGACATAATGTTTATTTATAATTATATGCATGTAATACATTATAATTAATGTTTTAAATATTTTTTGAAAGTTTTTATTTGTTGGAAAATAAAAATACAGGTCTATGTGTATTGATGGAATAACCTAGGTCAAGCCCGGACTAGTCAACGTAAGCAAATCTAGAGCATCCACTTGATTTTTGCGTTTTGTTTTTCAATTTAAAAGAATTTTTTGGACCTCATTTTTTAAGTCTTATAAGTATTTTTTATAAAATTATTCTTTTTGCTATGACTTTATTTAATTAAAATTGTAGTCTTGTAGGTTAAAGTCATCTTTTAAACTGTTTTTTTTTTCAAGATATATATATAATGTAATAGAAGTTACCTTCATATATATTTACTTTTAACCTAGAACTATAAACTTAAATTAATCCCAAAAATGAGTTGACCTAAAATAGAATAACCCTAAAAACATCTACGTATAAAAAACATTTCTTATCCATACAAACAATAAAATACTAAAAATAAGCCAAAAGTCACATTTGTTTTTATTTCTATTTCTTTATTTAGTAAAAACAAAAGAGAAATGTTTAAATTTGTTCCACAACAAACAAAACAATCAAAAAACCCATTAAAAGGTTTTAATTATGAACTCCAACTTGTAATTTCTTATCAATTAAACAAACCCTAAACCCTAAAAGGAGGTTATCATATATGGGTTTTGAGTTTTCTCCATTTCTAATCAATTTAACCAAATCATAATCCATAAGATAACCTCCTTTGTAAAGATGAGTCTAAACTGCCTCACTTGTCACAACCTCCAAAGAACAAACTCAGATAGAGACATAAGCCTTAAAGATTCAAAGCTTAATGAAAATTTCTCAAGTCCTTCAATGTATGGTAAGATGGTGAAGAATAGATTATCATTGCCTATAGTGAGACGACCGGTTAAAAAGGGTGGTCACCGTAGGCTTTATAGTGCTGAGATGGTGGTCTATAGGGATTTGGATGAGCCTAAGCTGGTTAGAAGCAGTGGGATCAGAAGGGATTGGAGTTTTGAGGATTTAAAGAAACAAAGAGAAATGAGAATTGAAGAGACAATAAAGGAATAAGACATGATCTTTTGTTAGGTTTCTTGTAATGTTCTTCTTGTTATGTTATTTGACCTAAAAAACATGTTATGTTGTTTTGAGACCATAACCTAAGCATTATAAGATGTCAATAAGTTCATATATATAAATATAGTAATTTTCATAATGAAGATTATATATAAAAACTCGCCTAAACTTTTCTATTATGAAAATAAAATAAAATG
The DNA here is from genome assembly GCA_000411055.1 of Leavenworthia alabamica. NCBI lineage: Eukaryota > Viridiplantae > Streptophyta > Magnoliopsida > Brassicales > Brassicaceae > Leavenworthia > Leavenworthia alabamica. The sequence goes on from KE159448.1 coordinate 25,489, forward strand.
AGTGATATTAGTGACATGACATCCCATTAAAAAAAATTAGTGTAATTTTAATAGATTTTTGTAAAATAATTAGTCAAAATCTAATATTGAACCCTCTAAAATTTTAATAGAATTTACTAATATAATAGGTTTTATATTATGAACCATCTAATATATGTTTTCCTGGATCTGCCACTATATATACATAACAAATGAAGCCCAACAACGGAAGCCCAATAAAGAACCTTAATTTCAAATAACAAATGAAGCCCAACAACGGAAGCCCAATAAGAGTAGTCGAACAAAGGAAGCCCAATAAGAGTAGCCCAACAACGGAAGCCTAATAAGAGTAGCCCAACAACGGAAGCCCAATAAGAGTAGCCCAACATCGCAGTCCAGGTCCAAGATAAGGTAATTACTAGTCTAATTATAAAATCATCACGCCCTCAGGCCTCATCTACTATATTTACGTTATTATGAGTCTGTATTAAGTTATTGAAATAAATTAAATTATTAAAATAAATATTTTTGATACAGTTTAATGAGAACTGATTCTTATCCCGCCAATGTTATCTCCACGTGTTCGTCATTGATTGGTTCTATAGATATGCTTCATCTACATCAAATATCATCCTAACCGTACGATTAAAATCCAACGGACTAGAAATAACCTTATCCCTCCAGCTTTAGATCTTGTATAAATTCACAATACTTTAACCACAGAACATAGAAGAGAGACAAGCAAATGAAGCAGACTAAGTACATCGCCGGAGATCACGACTGAGTTTCTTAATAACCTTCATCAAGCTACAATGGAGCTTCCTTTACTCTCATACACTACCTCCGCATCGTTTTCAAGAACAGGCTTAACCTCTTCTTCTTCTTCTTCCTCAACTAGTATTAGTAAATCATATGAATTCCCGGCGAGAAAACGGAGCTTTAACGGTGGAGAAAAGTCTCTAACCGTTAAAGCTTCAGCCGAACGAAGCAGTGAAAGAATTGAGAAAACAGACGGCGTTAGAGGAGGAACAAGACGCTTCACTGGTTCAACAATGGAAGTTACCACACTTGATCGTGGCTTTGCTAACTCCACCACCGTTGATTTCCCTATCTGGGATAAGATCGGCGCCGTCGTTAGACTAACTTACGGAATCGGTGAGTAGAGAATTAAACATGTAGTTTTGGTTTGATCGAAACTTAAAATCAAGTCCGGTTAGACCNATATAGTAATTTATTTTAAAAATTTTAAATAGTTTTTTATAATACTAATTTTTTAAATTTTTTTTTATAATTTAAGATTTTGTTTTATGTGTTAGACATTGAAATTTCTTTTTATTGGATAAAAAAAATTTCTTTTGGATCATACAAAATGGTTAGACCGGCCCGGTTTAAAACGTGTGTGTTGTAACGTTTAGGTATATATGGAGCAATGGCTGTAGCAGGAAGATTTATATGTTCAGTGACTGGTATTGATTCATCTGGCGGATTTGATCTTTCTCTTGATGCACTTCTTTCTGGACTTGGTTATGCTACACCACCTATCATGGCTCTTCTCTTTATACTCGATGTAACCATTCTAAAATCTAAACTCTCAATCATCTTTTGATTCTTGTTCTGATGTTATAATTGTTTGAGTTTTAGGATGAAGTTGTGAAGCTATCACCACATGCTCGAGCCATTAGAGATGTTGAAGATGAAGAACTCAGAAGCTTTTTCTTTGGAATGTCACCATGGCAGTTTATACTCATTGTCACGGCTAGTTCTATAGGAGAAGAGCTTTTTTACCGTGTTGCTGTACAGGTTTGGTTTCATTAAACTTAACCAAGTATGACTCATTGAACACTTTTGATTCATCACTCTGTTAATGTCTGATTCTTATAGGGTGCATTGTCTGATATGTTCTTGAGAGGAACACATTTGATGACAGATACTAGAGGCATTGCATCTCTGGTAACTAAATCTGATGTGTTATACGTTTAGATTCATATATATATATCTTATGTGTTGTTGTTGTTGTCGTCACCTTTAGACTGGAGTGTTTCCACCATTTGTACCATTTGCTCAAGCTTTTGCAGCTGTGATCACCGCTGCTCTCACTGGTTCACTCTACTTTTTCGCAGCTTCACCAAAAGGTAAGGATTTGATCTGTTGATTATCTTGTTTCTTAAGTTGATTTTGTTATTTCTGATTCTTGTTTTTCATTTTCAGACCCGACATACATTGTTGCTCCTGTCTTAAGATCACGACGAGATGATTTTAAGAAGCTTTTGTCAGGTGAAATAGATTATGTAAACCGGTTGGTACAAAATAAAAAACCGGTTTGATCTGTTGGTTAAGGAATTTTAATTTTGTTATTGATTTGTGTAGCTTGGTACGAGAAGAGACAGATGAAGAAGATTTACTCTCCCCTCCTTGAAGGACTCTTAGCTCTTTATCTCGGTATTGAATGGGTTCAGGTAAATTCCCGGTTCGGTTTGATAAACTTATCCGGTTTAATTTCATTTCTAATTTTATTTTTTCAAATTTTCAGACGGATAATATTTTAGCACCGATGATGACGCATGGAATATACTCGGCGGTCATATTAGGACATGGGCTATGTAAAATTCACGATCACCGTAGAAAATTACGCCGGAGAATCGAACGGATTAGATCCGAGGCCACCGACGAGTTGTAAATCAATTTGTATTGGTTGGGGGTGATTTAGTGTGTAATTTTTGGTAAGGGGTTATCTAGTAATTTAGAGAAATTAGCTAGGACCTCCTCCATAAAATTAGAGAGTTGTATATAGTATAGTTGATAATTACATATACAGATATACTCTTACATATCTTTTATAATTACTAATTTAAAATTTTATTTAGCTAAAATTTCAAATTCCTAATTAATATTGTCCTGATTTTGAATTAACCAAGAAATTTCAAGTTTCATATTAGCAAAAAACATACATATTAATAAGTAAACTAGACGGCAAAATCATAATATAGATACATAGAGCTAGCTTTAGAATTTTCCCGGCGGGTAAGTAG
>KE159448.1:38037-64498 GCA_000411055.1 Leavenworthia alabamica
TCCCGGAATCCTCAGGTTCGGGTCCGGATTTCTCGCCCCATTCGTCGGTAATCACATTCACAGGCGCATTATCCAGCTTGGGTTCGGGTTCATTTTCATCTCCTGGTTTCTTATCCCTTTCATTTGTAACTCCAGATGAATCCAAGTTGGAATCCGGTTCGGAATCCAAAGGCTGAGAAGATCGGATTCCTGTAAACCGGAGAGGTCTGGGACGGTGACTAAATGAGAAAGAGAGGGAGTTAGGTTTAAGGGGGGTCGAAGGAGATAAGTTCTTTCTAGGGTATACAGAGCAGGCGAATAGAATTGAAGGACGAGCGGTGATGAAGAGCTTAGCCATGGCTGATCTCTCTGTATTTGTGCTTTGTGAGAAAATTTCGGACAACGAAGATTACTAAAGTCTTAAAAATTACACGAAATTTAGATGACACCCCTGAGAAAAAAATAATTTAATTTATTTACGAAAAGCTTTTTGAGCCATAATTAAATGGGCCTTTATGTTTGAAAAATTAAATGGCCCTTTTTATTGTGATGCTATAAGCCCATAGTCTGAACAACTAACTCATTACTATAAGCCCACGTCACCACGGCTTATTCATATGCTCTACACGTGTACAAATCTATCGCCGTCCATTATTACGTGGACATTGGATTTGTTTGGGTCGCTTACTGATAGTTATACTCCTTAGCCTCCTTAGCCTTTAATGAGCTTTTAAATAAAACGATTGGGCCTAAAAGTTGAATGAAATAAGGGCCCAAAACTCAATAATTTTTTCCTGGCCCAGGCCCTCATGATAGCATTGGGTATTCGTCTCTTTCCCTTATCCGCGTAATACTTTTTTTCCTGAGTGAGTTTGAAAATCAATCACTCACCAGCTATGGCTGCTTTTGTTTCTTCAACAGCTTCTAGTTTAGCTACAATCTTCTACTCACGTTCCCTTAACCCTATCACAAGTCAAGTAACCTTCTCTTCTCCGTTTCGAATTCATTCCTCACCTCGCGTTTTCAATGGACTTCACATCCTCCGACGCCGCAGTTTTCGGCAATTCCCTCACAATGTTACCACAAATCGATTCAATAGCTTCTCCTGTAACTGCTTATCCACCATATCCACTAGCACTATCGATTATGAGGTGAGTTTTTTGTTTGTATTCACGACTCTGTTTCGTTGGAATCAGTGGTTTAAACGTTCCCACTGCTATTACTATGGATTATCTTGGAAAATATGGCTACAAGCTACAATGTCTATATACTATATGATCGATGATCATGTCCCTTCTTGAACATTTATGAGTGAAAATTTTGAATTATAATTTATATGATACAGTTCAGTGATGGTGGCAAAGAAGTGGAATTAAAATTAAGGTTGAAGACAGGTGAAATACTTGCTCCAAAGGATATATCAATAGACGCTGATGGGACATCTTTAGCTGTAAAACAAAAACGTAATGGTTTGTTGATTACACTTCTTGAGACTAATCAACTCTTTGAGAAGATAATGCCATCTGAAACTATATGGTTAGAGCTAGTTACATGTGTTAAATCTTTGCATTATATAACGTGACATTAGCTTTGACTCTAAGGTTTTTCTTTTTTGATTCAGAACAGGTACATAGATGAAGATCAGTTGGTTATAAACATGAAAAAAGTTGATGGAGATTTGAAGTGGCCTGATATTGTTGAGTCTTGGCAATCTTTGACTACAGGAATGATGCAACTTCTTAAAGGTGCATCTATTTATATTGTGGGAGATTCAACTGAGATTAATCAAAAAGTGTCTCGGGAGTTAGCGGTTGGCCTTGGGTATGGGTTTAGAGACTCCTCTCATTGTTTGTTCAAGAGCTCAGTGTGAAAGGGTTTTAAGTTTCTTACTTAATACAGTTTATATGATCTTCAGATATAGTCCTCTAGACTCCAAGGAATTGCTGGAGAGTTTTTCTAAGCAAACAATTGATTCTTGTGAGTCTGCTTTTTTGGATCTTGATTATCTAATAATAAATCTTCCTCGATTCTTAGGACCCTTATGTTTTTTTTTCTTAGGGATTCTTGCGGAAGGTTCTGATTCTGTAGCTGAAGCAGAGAGTTCGGTTTTGGAAAGCTTGAGCAGGTAAAAAAGTCATGTCTTGGTTTTCAATCTCCAGTCGAAAATGCGGTACCAATCTCTATGGGTTTGTAGCCATGTGCGTACTGTTGTCTCTACTTTGGGAGGTAAACATGGAGCTGCGGGGAGAGCTGATCAGTGGAGACATCTTTACTCCGGGTTTACTGTCTGGGTATCACAGACTGAAGCCACAGGTCAGCTCTCTCAGAATCCATTTAACAGAAAACAAAAATCATTGCTTATTAATATTTAGGACTGGCTCTGAATGCAGATGAAGAATCAGCTAAAGAAGAAGCGAGACGAAACAAGCAAGCGAGGGAGATTGGGTATTCAAACGCAGATGTGGTCGTGAAGCTCCAAGGTTGGGACCCAACACAATCAAAGAGCGTAGCTCAAGCATCGTTGAGTGCACTTAAGCAACTGATCATGTCAGACAAGGGACTTCCAGGTAATCCAAATAGAAGAAACCCCATTTTGTAAATTCTTGTTTTAATTTGATAAACGTTATAATGAGGTTGTTTATGAATTTTAAAGGTAAGAAGAGTTTGTACATACGGTTAGGTTGCCGTGGCGATTGGCCTAATATAAAACCACCAGGATGGGATCCGTTGTCTGAGACATGAGCTCCTGCAAAGTTTACATAAACAGTTTCAAAAACATGCTCTTTCCTACAAAACCATCCATAAGCATTGCTCTTGAAGAAAGATCATTGTCATGGTCATTAATAGTTGAATGTAAGAAGTGTTATATTGGTTGATTTGAATTTTGCTACAGATAAATCATAACTACAAGACTGATTCAAATTGAGGAATATAATGACAATGGAGATAAGCTTCACCAAAAGTAACTTTACCATTACTGACTTGTTTCCAAATTGAAAATCATCTTCTTGTTCTTTTGTGAACTCTGTTTTCGCAGATCATTGACATGTGTGTTTGTTTTGCAATCTTCACAGCTCTGATACAGGTACTATGAGCTCATTTCCTACTTCAACTATACTTGAGATCCGTGTTTCTTGATTTGTTATGTTAGTGGATAACATATTTAATGAGTTTTGATGTTCTTAAATTGCAAGAATTTGGTTGAAGTTCCAAATCCTTTACGGATTGGATTCGAAAATGTTAGATATGGAATTCACAACTCCACTAGAAAGACACTCAAATACAATCCAGGTTTAAGACTATTTTTATAAAGGTTGATTTGATACAGGCTAACTAAAAGAAGAGAAAATTTTCTCTCAAAAGCTACAATGTAGTCACTAACACAGTTAACATATTCTGGAACGACTATTCCGAACCAAATGATCGCGGACACCTAAAATCTCTACTACCCTCTGTTAGCTAAGAACCGTTGAATGCTCTTTTTGTTGTTGCTGCTACTTTTTCTACCAGCGTTAGGAATTGGTTTTGTTGTATGTCTTCTCACTTTGAGTCTTTGTAGAAATCAACCTTTGTCTCTGCGACGCCTGTTTGGTTGGTGTCTGGTTCTTGGTCATCCCTGTCCATGTCTATGCCTTCAAGTTCAGGGAATGTCAAAAGTTGGTCCTGCAACAACAAAGAATAGAGAATACGAGTGTTTCACGGTCTGTGTACTGGCTGGTCGGGTTCTAAAAGCTAACTTTGGAAAGTTTTCTTTTACCTTAAGAGAAGTATTCTCAGCAGTGAGCTCTTCACACTGGCTCTTAAGCTTGTTGATTTCTGCTCTGAGACTTATGTTTTCTTCATTCAACACTTCAGCTCGTTGTGCCAGCTCATCACATTCAGCCTGTAAAACACAACAACTTCTTCCTTGTTCATAATTCGCTCATATCGGAGTCCTGGAGGAAGCAAGGATTATAATATAAAAGGGACAGTTCGGTACCTGTTTACGCAACCTGGATCTTCGAGCAGATTCCCTATTGGACTGCTTCCGTTTCTGTCTCTTAAGTTCTCTATCATCCTAATTGCAAACAAGCAAATACAAGTTTAAGGACAAAGAAACTTGAACTCGGGTATGGGCATACACACCTGTAACCATGGTTGAGAACGGACACTATCTCGTGACCCTGGAGCAACAACTCCAGGAACTGTTGTAGATACTTTCCCATGCATTCCAGGGTTAGCAGCTGAAGTAGGAGCACCCCAATAATCCATTCCAATATTTAAATTTGTTGGTGGACCAGGAACACCTGCAGCTGTCAATGGCATGATTGGCACGGTCTGGCTCACCGGTGTACCAACACTTCCATTTCGTGGACCACTAGCAGAACCACCATTCTCAGATGCTGTTTCAGCTGAATGACAAAACAATAAAGAACTCATCGGTTAGTCACATGATACTAATGAAAGAAAAACAAAAGGATTATAAACCAACCATTCTTCCCATCTTGTCCAGATCCTGAGTCCTACAGAAGTTGCAAACAAGTAAGAATCACAATCATAGTGTCATTTCAATTCTACGGTTTCTGAAACTTACATTTTGAGAGTTAGCTTCACTTCCTTCACTTGAACCATCAGAAGCACTCTCCCCACTGTAACCAAAGAATTCTTATAATCTCAGAGCAATAATGGCATCTATATGTATCTAATGAAGCACACATAAGTCCAAAAGAGGTCCTAGTCCATCAAATCCTATGATACAACCACACATACAGTATGCCAGGTTCGAAAAAACTTGGATAAAATCAAGTAAGTTACATGCCTTTTCGAGTAAGTTCCATTAGCCGATGCTCCTGAGTTTTTCCCAGGTTCATTGTTCTTTCCTGTAATCATATTCAAACTTCCCAAGCTTCCTTTTGATCTTTTGATAGGCAACTTTTCCTTCGTTTCAGGTTGTTTAGCATCGCCCTCAGTGCCGCCTGTAGTATTTCCCTGTACAAAATCACCTCTTATTTATAATTCCACAGTAAAGCAAGGTAGCAAAGACCATTAGGGAAAGAACCTAATGGAAAATAATGGTAATGCAAACTTACAGAAGCTTCAGTCATTCCATTTGGAGAAGGTATAGCATAAGGGCTATACGGATAAGAACCCTGATTCAGAACAGAATGTGTTACAAGATATGATAAACAAACACCATTCCGATACATGTCCATTGCAATCGAATATCTACAGTATGACATTACCGGAGGCATTGAAGGATGGGCGTACACGCCACTTGGAGGATACATTGTAACATATGGATGAGGCGGAGTTCCATAAGGAGGCATCATACCCTATGATGATAGAGAGATGAACAAACTCGTGAATCTTGACTCAGAACAAGACCAATTCCCAAAACATGAAACTATTAATATCACTCATGCCCTCCAAGGCCAAACATGAAAAGCTAATAGGTCACATGCAACTTTCGAGCACTCTGAATACCGATAAACACATAACAAAGTGTTACCTGAACACCCCACATATAAGGATGAGGTTGAGGACTTGATGCCACATAACCATGAGGGGGCATAGGAGAATATGCCTATCAAAGGAGGAATAATAAACAAAGAAACCCATAACTATCAAATGCATGCAACAAGAAAACAAACTACAGTTCCATAGACGGATGAATCTGTCTTAGACCTGAAAACCAGACCAATCTGGAGTAGCCATGCCAGAACTCACAGCCGATGAAGGTTCCTGCAAACACAGTACATTCCAACTATAGCATATTACTTGAAGTCACTAAAGTCATGAGATTCATCTCCTTTCTTCATATTAAGGTTCACTTAAAATTGAAAGTAGAGAAAAGGCAAAACACAAAACCTGTGAAGGAGGAGCAGAAGAAGAAGGTGGTGGTGTTTTAGGTTCCTTCTCTTTACTAGATTTTTCCATCTCATTACTAGCCATTATCACTTTAACCAATTGAGCTTTTCGTACAAGATGAACTCAGCTTAAGCTAATTCACGACGAGATCTACTTATCCATAAACCTATAACACATCCAACATTTCAACATTCAGATGTTAGATAGATTTGTCCTAAGCAGCAAATACTAATATTGTGATAATCCAACGGCTTAAAGGTATAGTTTTTTTTTTCTCCGGATTCATAAACAGACAACAATGTCGGAGCTTATGAACATGTTAACATTAAACCCACAAGTGTAACCTAAACTCCAAAAACCTAGAAAACTCCATCGAATTCAGAAGATAAAAAGCAAAATCGAAACCAAAGATACAAACTTGGAGATTGAAATACCTAAAGAGTAGAGACAGGTGATTTTGAAAACTCTGAGCAGAACTGAGAGGTGGGTTTGAATCTCTGAGCTTAAAATTTGTAGAGATTGTGAGAAATCAATGTCTTGACCAACAAAATTTACCGGATTGTTTTGTGTTTTTTTCCGACGGAGAAGACGGGAGAAAGGAACGTGAAGTTGACAAGGAAATAAAATTTGTGTCTTTACCTAAATTATGTATTTACATTTAAACCCCTTCTTTAAACTTATTTATAGATTTTATCCATTTAAAGCCCTCACAACAGGCCCATAAAGCCCAATCACAGGTTCCTTTATTTGCTGAAGAGGGTTCAACTTTTTTGTTTGTTAATGAAGAAGGTTCAACTTACAAATATAAAACCTAGAAGGCTAACACAGACTTTTAAAATGAAAACTAAACTCAAATTATAACTTGTTTTGTTAAAAATAAATAATATTTTTTATATACATAATTTTGGTTTAATATCTTATTTAATATAGTTTTTGAAAAATTTGTGTGATTTATATAAGTATAACTAATTGATGAGTTAATTGTTCTTTCATATTTATAATATATAGTCTCTTCGATTAAAAAGACAAACAAACACAACCCCACACATCTATACATATAATAAAAACTCGAATATTAATACTTTTACATAACTCGAATATTTAACCTAAAAAGTTAGTCGGAATCTTAATATTATATAGTTGGGTACTAACTATTTAATTATAACCTAGTACAAGTTCCATTTATGTATCTTACCATCATTACTAACCTTTTCTTAAATCCAACTTCAATGATACATTAATATAAATTATAAATTATCTTAATGGTACATTAATATAAATTATCTTCTCTTTATTTTTCAACTCTTCATATTATTTGACTAAAGATACTTAATGGTACTAAGAAGTTGGCATTTTAAATATTTAGGTACCAAATGTTATTTTATTTGACTATATATCATATTATCATCTTTATACTTTTATATATGCATGTTGTATAACCATAATATTAAATTTTACAAGTAGCTACCATGCATCTACACAAAATACAATTATACAATATGTATATATATATATATATATATAATACAGCTTAGTTTTGTCGAGAATATTACCTTTTCTGATAAAAACATGTTCTTAGAAGAACTTTATCTCGACAACCTCTGTTAAATTAAAATTCGATCGAATAAAACTAAACAGTAACTAGCATTATGATGATAAAACAATAGTTTAATTACTTTCATAATTTATCCAATAAATACATGCATAAGTGTTTTTTTACGTGGGGCCGTTGATGTTATCATGTTTTACCAGCCCATTGATTTTATGGTGAAAACATCTTTGAATTTAACTAGATGAAAACAAATTAGTTGTAAATTAAACTAATATATATATATATATAACAAATATTTATTACAACATATTGTTTATAAAATTATTCTAGCCATCGAAACTTAAATTGTTATATATGATCGATAAATATTCATATTATTTTATAGTTTCTTTTCTATATAGCTATAGAATTAAATTAATTTTTTTTTTTGGTTTTTCATGATAAGTTATAGAATTAAATTGATAGCGTTATAAATTTAGTCACCTCTTTAGTAATTTTAAAACAAATATAACATCACTCATAAACTTTATTTTTTACCAACAAAAAAAAACTGCATGTAAATAAAAAGAATGATCACATCTCAAGTCTCAACGTAAAATAAAAGACACAAACACAAACAAACAAACAAAAAAAACTATAAGCAACTCGAGATATGTCTTCATGGCCTTATACCTAAAGGACGAAGTATCATTTTTGAAAAGAAAAAAAAAAACACAAATCTGAAATCATTTTCTTGCTTCGTTTCACGTTCATGTCCTCTCCACAAGAAAACTGTAATGCACCTTCCCGCGACGAACCTTTGTCCGAGAAAATAGTATTCTAAGGACCACCTGGAGGGTCCTTATGTCCGATACCTTGACTAGGACCTTGATGGGTTGGTCTAAACGCATCTTGTTCTATGTTCTTGTAACGGTTGATCTTATGGTACCACACAAAATCATCCTTAGGCGGCTCAGGTGGTGACCAAGAAACAACCGGTGCATGTCGAGCTGCCGTTGAAGTCTCAAAGTGTAGTAACGTAAGAAATATAAGAAAACGAGACAAAACCTTGAGTGAACAACCACGAGTCACCATCGCTGACAACTTTGTGTGTTTGGTGGGGATCTTAAGTGTTGATCTTTCTTCTCATAAAAAACAAGAGAGACGTGTGCAATTTAAGAAGGATCTGAGAGTTATGGACCCCACGAACATGTATGTAATTGAACATGGACACTATACTATACCGTAACTTCATAAAGTAAGAGTGTATACTTAAGGTAAGGCTTTTGAAGGTGAGCGAGAGGTGTAAATGCACTTAAGACTTTATCTACTATAAATTTTATATTATTTTTTGTAACTTCATATGTTAATTATACAAACAATTAGGTAAGCCATGAACAAAAAGACACGTAAATTTTGTTTTAGAAGAATAGTAGTAAATTAAACTGACTTTAAAAATTCATAATAGGTTAGGGTTTATATATATTTATTTAGAAACAAATTATATTATGTTATTTTTTTTTTAAGTTGTTCATGTAAGTATATTATTTACACATGGAACGTTCCATCGTATTATAGTTTCTTCACCGAAGTTTTTGGCTTGAAATGTAAAAGAGTAAGAGTAGCTAGTTGCCCTAGAATATTTTCCAAAAATGGAAAGTTCTATGCTCCTTCGATGGCATCTTTTCTTAGCCATTCATTAAAAAGAAACGAAAAGTATTGTTCTTGATTAGACAACTTTATAATATACATGTTTTCTAGTATTAGGTTCGTGTGTGTTATATTGTTTTAATCAATAAAATAATTTCACTACAAATATTCGAAGATATAATTTTCCCAAGAAACACATGTTCTGTCAAAGATATATCTACATAATCTATACATATTTAACGTATAGTTTTGAAGATATTTTGTGTAGTATATAAAAGAAATAAACTAATTAAAGTCATGTTAATATATAAAAATAAATAAAAGGGAAATATAATGCGAACCAGTCAGTGAGAATAAAAAGACAATTCAAGTAGTCACCATCACTCAAAGATTATTTCTTTTTCTGTTAAGGAAACCCTTACCTCAAATGGTATATCCAAGGAATCCTAACCAAGTCACATTACACATTTTTTATATAATCTAATGTATTTTTCTTATTCAAGAAAAGACAAGTTGTAATGTCGTATTATTTCTAATCTTACAAATTAAGAACGTTACTTTTATTTTATATTCAAATAATTATTTATAGGATTGAGCTTTCGAGTAAACTAATTGGATTCTGATAAAATTCATTAGAGTTTGAATCTAATACAGTAATACCTAATGAAATGATTTTGTATAGTTGAGTTTGGATTCGGATTTGGGTACGATAGCTTTCTGGTAAATAAATACTAAAATAAAAAAAAAGTAAATTTTTAAAATTAATTAAATTTTTACAAATATAAAAAAAAATTTCAAAATAATTTAGTTATTTATATAGAATTATATTTTGAGTATAAACGGATGGATTCAGATTCAAATACAAATTTTTGAATTTAGAAATATAGCATCCAATAAAAGAATTTTTGAGATTCGAATTTAAATTCAGATATTATTTTTAGATCGGTTTTTTTCCAAGGCTAATAATTTATTTCTAGGTTTATTAGTGGAAAAAAACTATTTACGAACATAATACGAACATAAAGAAACAAAACTCAAAAGGGCTTTACTGATGGATGCCCAGAACGGAAGAGGCTTGTTGGGTCCGTTAAACATTTTTATGGGCCTACTAAAGCCCATAAATATTTGTCGTATGTCTTTTTTAGAGGCCACATTCAAGAACCAACCATACGAATTGAAGTGAAAGAAGCTTGTTGGGGATATTTGCATGTGGGGAAGGATGAGATTATGATCAGCTTAAATTTCATTTGTTGTTTCATGTGTTGGAGACTTCGATCACGTAAGACATGAGGATGCAGATGGAAAAAAGTGTGAGGTGGTGATGGGCTTCTAAAGCCCATCATATTATTTTCTTAATCAAACAAAATTACAAAAGTTTATTTTAAACCTCGAGCATTTTGTATTTTGAATATTACTTATTTTCTAAATATATTAAATCTAACGGTAAATCAAATTATCGCATAAATCTTTGGTACTAAATAACACATGATTTCGTATAAATTCTTTACTTTTTATAAAGTTTTCAATTTTCAAATCAGTTAAAAATCTATAAACTTATTAATTCATTTTTTACTTTCGTGTGTAATAGAAATGTTTTTTTTTTTGAGTTTTAAATGAATTTAAATTTCTATAAATAAAATTAATAATTCTAGTTTACGTGTTTAGTGAAGTTGTTTGTGTAAATTAAAATGTTACAAATTATAATTATAATATAAAATAATTTGTGTTGAAAGGAAAAATTTCGTTTCTCTCTTTTTTTTTGTTACATATAACAAATATGGTTTCTCTATCCTAAAAAATAGTTAAAACATGGTGATCTTGCCACGTGTAAAATAAACGCTTGTTCAAAGATTTTGAAAAATTAATCGCGCGTGTATAGACTTCAAATAACAACGCGCGTGAAGGGCTTTACGAAAAAAATTACACCACCGATTTAAACAAAATTTTCCCCTCTCTCTCTCTCTCTGATTTACGCTCCACCCTACTCTCTTTTTTGTCTTTGTCTCTCTCTCTCTTGCCGGCACTAACAACACAGAAATATTTTTGAAAAGAGAGAGAAAAAAAACTGGGGAAGACCTCAAGGAGAAAATTGATATAGATCGATAATATTGATAACGACGAAGTGATAATTTATTTGTGAGAAATGTCAGAGGAAGAGAAGTTATTGAAGGAGGCGAAGAAGCTTCCATGGGAGGATCGGCTTGGGCATAAGAATTGGAAAGTTAGAAACGAGGCTAATGTCGACCTAGCTTCCGTTTGTGATTCGATTACTGATCCTAAGGACCATCGTCTTCGCGATTTTGGTTAGTTTCTGATGTTTTTGATTCTTAGGGTTTTTATTTGTTGAGGCTCAGATCTGATTGTGGTGGTCTATCTCGGTGCGGATCTGATTTGAATTTTGATTCGGAGCAGGAATGTGATTTTTCCAGGGTTATATTTGTTTTACGTTTGGTTGATTTTCAATTTTTTGTTTGTTTCGTAGGTCACTTGTTTAGGAAGACGGTGGCGGATTCTAATGCGCCGGTGCAAGAGAAGGCGCTCGATGCATTGATTGCATTTTTGCGAGCAGCTGACTCAGATGCTGGAAGGTATGGTGCTGTTTTTATAAATTGCTGTAGAGAAGAAGGGCAAAGCGAAATGGTTGTTTGCATGTGAATAATTAGCTTGTTTCTGCTTTTGAAGGTATGCAAAAGAAGTTTGCGATGCTATTGCGGCCAAATGCCTCACTGGTCGGAAGAATACTGTGGACAAGGCGCAGGCTGCTTTCTTGCTTTGGGTAGAATTAGAGGCGGTTGATGTTTTTCTGGTATGCCATTTCATTCTACTAATGTGCAACACTGCTAGGGATTTGTAGATATATACACGCTTAACAACTGCACTCTTATGTATACATTCACCATCTAGTCATATCTGATGCTGGTGTATTAAGAACGAGATAGGTGAGCTGACATAGAAATGAATGTGTTTATAACCCATAATGCAACCATATACTGATCTTAAAGGAGTGATGGAGAATGTATCTTGTGACTCTTTGCCCATTTCTGTGTTATGCTTGGACTCATGTCAATAAATAGGAAAATAGCATTTATATAATTATGATATGAGTCATATGATAGACATTTCCCTTAAGCATTCCATACTTAAGTTCAAGAAACGGAGTCTTCTGTGGTCTGTTCCAGTAACCAAATCTTATCGGTTTTGAGTTGTTATCATGTCTCATCTATCGGAGTAATTTCTGCCACGAATAATACATTTTTTATTAAGAATCTGGTTAAGGCAATCACTCCACTTGATATGCATCGTTTCAGTCAATTTAAATTCAACTGCAAGAAGATATTTTATCGGGAATTGTGTCGTTTCTAGGAGAAAGTCTTCTTATACAAATTAACTGATTTGGCATAACTGTAGGATACAATGGAGAAAGCTATAAAGAATAAAGTTGCAAAGGCTGTGGTACCTGCAGTAGATGTTATGTTTCACGCTCTCAGGTCTGTTTTATGTCCTAGTTTGTTTTCTTCATTGGTTCTTGATATCTTTTATCTGAAATAACGTAACTAGCTGTTTTTCTATCTTAGTGAATTTGGATCAAAGGTTATTCCACCTAAAAGAATTTTAAAGATGCTTCCTGAACTTTTTGACCATCAAGATCAGAATGTCCGTGCAAGTGCCAAAGGGGTGACTCTTGAGCTATGCCGTTGGATTGGGAAAGACCCTGTAAAGTCTATATTGTTTGAGAAAATGCGGGATACAATGGTAAGACACTATGACTGACGTTGATCCATACATTTATAGCTTAGCCGTGCTGCCAAGATGATACAGAGTGGATTAAAATCTTATTTCTTTTTCTTGGAGCTGGAATGTGGATTTCTAGTCGTAACAGATAGAAGATAGATCCCAACGCAAATCAGAACAACAAGCGTTGCTATAAATTCTGCCCATGATTTAAAATGTTACTTGGCATTTTCTTTTAAAATTATGCAAGAAAATCAGCAGAAGAAGTACTAAATGTTTTGAATTTGATATATTCTCTTGTGCAAATGCTAATATTTGATTTTATGTTACTATGTAAGAAAAAAGAGCTGGAGGCTGAGCTTGCCAATGTTTCAGGGAGTGCCAAGCCTACTCGAAAAATAAGGTAACTACTACATAGAATATTAGTTGTTTTCCCCCCCTTCTTTTAGCACATACAGTCAAGTCTTTTGACATTTATTGACAAGGTAAAATCAGATCCAGTTTCACCTTAATCTAGCTTATGATTTGGTAATAATGTCAAGTTTCTGGATGGTTGAATTAATCTGCGTGAGGATTTATTTTTTGGTTCATGATATTTTTGTTCTACTGCGCAAATTTTAAAGGTTGAAAAAGTACTAGCATGATTTTGAAAGGCTGCAACTAGATTATTTCTGTAATTTGCTTTCAAGGTCTGAGCAAGATAAGGAGCCAGAGGCAGAAGTGAGTTCTGGTGTTGTGGGTGATGGAACCAGTGAAGAAACTGTTGCTGATGGTAAGCATCTTGTACTTCAATGAGTTGTTTCTTCATCAAGTAATGTCGAGAAAGCTGCTTACGTGATTCTTTTTTATCTACCTGCTACTATCAGCGCCTCAGGAAATAGATGAATATGATCTTATGGATCCTGTGGACATTTTGACTCCTTTGGAAAAGTCTGGGTTCTGGGAAGGAGTGGTGAGTTGTGGACGGTTAATGCCAAATTGCCATGTTTTAGCATTTTATTTTTTGCTCTTGTTATTAACTTAAAGATCTTTTTATAATATACCACTTCCCATTTTGATTGCATGTAACATCTTTCCAACAAGTGTCTATTTTTCCATTTTAGAAAGCTACAAAGTGGTCTGAACGTAAGGAAGCTGTTGCAGAGCTAACGAAACTTGCTTCGACTAAAAAGATAGCTCCTGGTGATTTTTCAGAAATTTGTCGGACCTTAAAGAAGGTAATTGACTTTCAGCAATAAGAAATTTGGGCAGTCATTATTATTTATATGCAGTATCATTTGTACGTTTTAGCATTTAAGTACAATATTATCTAATTGGTGCTGTTGCAGCCTGTAGACATCTGTGCTTATTGATTAATCTGAAGTTTGAAGTTCATGCATTTTATTCTGCATAAGTATCTCATTTGCTATTTGATAATATTTCAATCGCAGCTTATCACGGATGTGAACTTGGCTGTTGCCGTTGAAGCTATTCAAGCCATTGGAAATCTTGCACGTGGTTTAAGAACCCATTTCTCTGCTAGTTCACGGTTTATGCTGCCTGTTTTACTTGTGAGTCATCTAGCATCTTGAACCAAAATTACTATTACAGGAGTATTAATACGTCCGGTCTTTTGAGTATTAGTACTCTTTTCTCAGATGATAATGGGCTTAGGTAGGTGACTGGGTTTTAGTCCGGCATTTGATACAATACTTGCTGGCTGTTTGTTCCTTGAACAGGAAAAATTGAAAGAGAAAAAGCAATCAGTCGCAGATCCACTAATGCAAACGCTACAAACAATGTACAAAGCTGGGTGTTTGAATCTTGCTGACCTTATAGAAGGCAAGAGTCAGTTTTATATTAGATTGTTTTTATAAAGCTATATTAATTTTCTTATGAGTTTACTGTTTAGGTTTTTATCATTATTTACATGTTTGGCGACCGATTTTACCTAAACGTCTGTCTTTCATCAATTTTCCAACCAACATTGTTCTCTTTCAGATGTTAAGACGGCAGTGAAAAATAAAGTTCCGCTTGTGCGTTCATTAACTTTGACCTGGTTGACATTCTGCGTTGAATCAAGTAACAAGGCTATTGTTCTAAAGGCACACAAAGAATATGTCCCATTATGTATGGAGGTTAGTATTTTTGTGTCCAATGGCTCCTTCATTTACGTCGATTGAACAGAAAAGCATTGCACTGTTAAAAGAACAAATAACGAACATACGGTTGCATTACTGTGATTAGTTGAGAGTAACAGTTACCACTTCTATGTTTGAAAACAATAAATTATCTGAACTTATAACTTTATTGGATGACTGGAATATGTAATGATGTAGTGTCTCAATGATGGAACTCCTGATGTGAGGGATGCAGCGTTTTCGGTTTTGGCTGCAATAGCAAAGGTATTAATTTTAAAGTGTGCTTTGATACATCAACCTATTCATGTTGCCGTATGTGGTACCTAAGGCCTGTACAAATGCTATACTATGTGGAGATCACTCTTCTACTAAATGTTATTTTCTTCTGGTTATATCAGTCTGTAGGTATGAGACCCTTGGAGAGGTCGTTGGAAAAACTTGATGATGTTAGAAGAAAGAAACTTTCGGAAATGATTGCAGGCTCCGGCGGTGGTGAAACAGCTGGTACAAGCTCAGGTTTGTGGACTTCTATTTTACACAGCCGTGTGCTGAACATTAAATTTATTTTCGGGTTTTCTCCAATTCTAATTGAATGCTCTTTTCATATAAGGGACTGTTCCATCCTCAGTTGGGAGCATGGCCACAGGGGTATGCTCCTATCCAGATCTTCAGTATCAATAATTTCAGTTCTGCTTTTTTTTAATAATTATTTTAAAATCAGTTATATTGACTGTCCACAAAATCGTTATACCACTTTAAAATTTATGCAGAACTCAGAAGCTTCCTTTGTAAGGAAATCAGCAGCAAGCATGTTGAGCGGGAAAAGACCTGCTCCTTCAGCTGTGAGTTTTCTCTTAAATTTTCTTCTGTGGCAGTAGTCCTCGTTAACAACATAATATAAAGGGGACAGCAGAGATTTTTATTTACTTGCCTAATGTTGTGTGGTCACAATAAATGCTGACATTTTATAGCCTGGGAGTAAGAAGGTTGGGACTGCCAAATCGGGTGGAAGCAAAAAAGATGGTGCTGTACGGAATGAAAGTTCAAAATCTGTTGAACCACCTGAAGATGTTGAGGTACATATAAATATACTTATATGTGGTTTACTCGGTTTTTCTATCAGACTTTTATGGTGTTAACATCTTATTATTATTTTCATTTGTAGCCTGCTGAGATGGGTCTTGAAGAGATTGAAAGCAGATTAGGTTCTCTTGTAAAACCAGAAACTATTTCTCAGTTAAAGAGCTCTGTATGGAAAGAAAGACTTGAAGGTTTGTTGAATGCCTAGACTACTCTTTTATTCTCAAATTATGTTCTCTTCGTCATTAGCTTTTTATATTTATTTTGTTTGTTGTTTTGCATTTTACTTGACTCTTATTTTTAAAGGGTTCTTCGTTAGTTTTCACTACATATAGGATAATTTTTCTCTGCATCGACATAACTCTAGTTTCTCTATTAGCACATGCCACAAAATCTCCTTTTTAGCTCTCCCTTTTTTTGCTGTTTAAGTATTTATCAGTTTGGTGATGTTACTGTGATGCAGCAACATTAGCTTTTAAAGAAGAGATTGAAGGTCTACAAGGACTAGACAAGTCAGTAGAAATCTTGGTTAGGTTGTTGTGTGCAGTTCCTGGTTGGAACGATAAAAATGTGCAGGTATGCTTGTTATACTTATTCCATGTACAAATTTTCTTATTTGTTTTTTTTAGATTATTATTCTCCCCCAGCCCCCAAAAGAACCTTAAAGAAGTTCATGATCATATTACATGGAAATGCAGGTTCAGCAACAAGTCATTGAAATCATCACTTATATATCTTCAACTGCAGCAAAGTTTCCTAAGAAATGTGTCGTACTTTGCATTACGGGTTAGTATCATGTGAAGAAAATGACACTTTTGCTTGATGAATTCTGTACTCTGACATCAGTTCTATTTTTAATGGAGTTAGTTGCTAGCTCAATATCCTGAGTATTTATACTAATTCGCAGGCACTAGTGAACGAGTTGCAGATATAAAGACACGAGCCTCTGCTATGAAGTGTCTAACTGCTTTCTGTGAAGCCGTTGGTCCTGGATTTGTTTTCGAGAGGGTAAGTGCTGGTTCAGTCCTTTATGACTTTCAGTTGTAGTTTGTTTTGAAATTAGATTGATGGTTTATGGGCTTTTGTATGTAGCTATTCAAAATCATGAAAGAACACAAAAATCCCAAGGTTCTTAGTGAAGGCTTGTTATGGATGGTTTCAGCAGTTGATGACTTTGGTGTCTCACTTTTGAAACTTAAGGTTTGAAAGTTTTTTTCTACATGGAAATTTCTAGCTCCTGATCTCCCTGTATATCAACCTGCAATATATAGGTTATTTTACATTCATGAACAAGGAAATTTTTCTATCCATTTGACAGGACTTGATAGACTTTTGCAAGGATGTTGGGCTGCAATCTAGTACAGCTGCCACCAGAAATGCTACAATTAAACTTTTGGGTGTCTTACACAAGTTTGTTGGTCCAGGTGGCTATAAATTCCTTTAATTTGCTTCGGCTTTGTGTAAATTGTATTTGTTAGAATAATATTTCTTAATAACCTAATCAAATTGTGTTATTTCTGATTGTAGACATCAAAGGGTTTCTTAATGATGTCAAACCTGCACTATTAAGTGCACTAGACACGGAATATGAGAAAAACCCTTTTGAGGTACATTTTTGTGGATTGTCCTGATTGTTGGAACTCTTGTTTTTGCTAGCTGTATTTATATTCTGTTCATCAGGGTACTGTGGCTCCAAAGCGAGTTGTTAAGTCGTCAGTTTCAACATCAACCTCTGCTGGAGGGCTGGATAGCTTACCTAGAGAAGATATCAGTAGCAAGATCAGCCCTAACCTTCTTAAGGGCTTTGAGAGTCCTGATTGGAAGGTGCTCTACAAATTAGAAATCTTCTTTTGTTACCTTAACTTAGCAATTCTTCTATGGAAAGTTATCTTAAGCTTTAGAGTTTAAACTGAGTCTTTTATACTTTTGTAGATGCGTTTGGAGTCAATTGAAGGTGTCAATAAAATTCTCGAAGAAGCTAATAAACGTATCCAACCAACTGGAACTGGTATGAAGTCAGGGTTTTTTCACATATTTCTCTGTTCTTTTAAATTTTTATTCCAAAAATTATTCATGAATCCTTATTGCTATCTGTACTATTTTTTCACATTCGGTAGGAGAGTTGTTTGGTGCTCTACGAGGAAGACTGTTGGATAGTAACAAAAATCTTGTTATGCAAACATTGACTACCATTGGAGGTGTTGCAGCAGCTATGGGACCAGCTGTAGAGAAGGCAAGCAAGGTTGCTGATACTTGTCAAGCATTGAAAATAATTTTTACATCGCAAAATATCACTGCCTGCCAGTTTTACCAAATACTTAAGTGATCTACTTCAGGGAATTCTGTCGGATGTTCTAAAGTGTCTCGGTGACAACAAGAAGCACATGAGAGAATGCACCTTGGCTGCCCTTGATTCATGGCTTGGAGCTGTGCATCTCGATAAAATGGTTGGTGATAATCTTCATTAGCCATGTTGCCTGCTTGCTTTTGTTAACTTACAATTTTTTTCTTATTTCCTTTCTGTTAATGCAGATTCCTTACATTATAATAGCCCTAACAGATGGGAAAATGGGAGCAGAAGGACGTAAAGATCTTTTTGATTGGTTGACAAAACAACTTGCTGGATTAAATGACTTTGTTGATGCTATACATTTACTAAAACCTGCAAGCACGGCAATGATGGTGCATCATCTAAAATCATTACATCCCTCATCAGCTCTAATCAATCACTATGTCTGTTTGTAGCGATTTCAATCTGTTATGCTTCTATGAATCTTTCCAGGACAAATCAGCAGATGTGCGAAAAGCAGCCGAAGGATGCATTTCAGAGATCTTGAGAGTTAGTGGGCAAGAAACGGTAGGTATCCTTGGTTAGCTTGTTATATTCTTGGCTAGAACTCAATTTCTGATTACTCATGTGCAATTTTCTCAGATTGAGAAGACTATCAGAGATATCCAAGGCCCAGCATTAGCTCTCGTGCTTGAAAAAGTAAGACCGGGATTTGTTCAAGGTACCTCTACATGATCTGGTTGTCTGTTTAATATGTTTGCCGCTCTCCATTCCCTTTTTATTTTCCCTTTTTCTTTTCACGCTAAAAATAACAATGTTGTTTTCAGAACCATTTGAATCATCAAAAGCTCTGGCGGGGCCTGTTTCAAAAGGTGTTTCAAAGATTTCAAAATCGAGTTCTAATGGTACCTTGAAGCAAGGAAACAAATCAGTAAGTTTATGCCTTGAAATATTTTTTTCTGTATTCAGTTTGTAATGTGTAATCTCTGACTTGGTTTTGTGTTTCTGAAGAGAGCTTTACCGACAAAGGGCTCAAGGCCTGATCTAATTACGTCTGTCCATGATATAACTACCCAGTCACATGCTTTGCTAAACACTAAGGACTCCAATAAGGTGGGATGAGTTTTCCAAAGGTTTTAAATATTTCCGCAGGTATGATGTAGGATGATAAAATTGTGATTTTTGTGTCTAATCTACAGGAGGACAGGGAGAGGGTGGTGGTTCGTAGAATTAAGTTTGAGGAGCTGCGACCTGAACAGATTCAGGATCTTGAGGTTCGTTTTCTAAAGAATTTAATTGACTTCTGCATTACTACCATGAAATAACTAATGTTGGGTGTTTGGTGCAGAATGATATGATGAAATTTTTCAGGGAAGACTTGCAAAAACGGTTGTTGAGTCCTGACTTTAAGAAACAAGTAGATGGGCTGGAAATCCTACAGAAGGTAGCTATCTTACGTTTGAATGTGGTTATATCTTGTGTTGGAAATTTATTCATCTGCTCTTCTTATTTATTATTTGTTTAACTATTCTTCTATTCTTCTCACTGCAGGCACTTCCCTCTATTTCGAAGGAAATTATAGAAGTACTAGATATACTTCTCAGGTGGTTTGTGCTGCAATTCTGTAAATCCAATACAACCTGTCTGCTTAAGGTATTATTCGCTTAACTATTCTTCTATTCTTCTCATTGTTTTTATGCAATATTTATGGAATTTTATTTGCTTTTGTGTAAGAGTAGGTCCTTGAGTTTCTTCCAGAACTTTTCAACACATTGAAGGATGAGGAATACTGCATGACGGAAGCAGAAGCTGCTATATTTCTCCCTTGTTTGGCGGAGAAGGTTAGACATCTCATCTGATATTAAATCACTTTCCTATGGTGTTGGCTTCTTTGCTATATTGCCTTCTTTGATTAAATTTAAGAAAAAGATTGATGCTTCAGTGACAGTGTATATATTTAACTCCTTGTTGTGGGTGCAGTTAGGGCATAACATTGAAAAAGTAAGAGAAAAAATGCGTGAGCTGATGAAGCAGATTATCCATGCATATTCTGTAGCAAAAACATATCCTTACATTTTGGAAGGCTTACGTTCCAAAAACAACCGTACGAGAATAGAGTGTACAGATCTCATCGGATATCTACTTGAGACTTGTGGACCGGAGGTAGTAGGGAGAATTGACAAATTACATGACATTTGATTATGGTTTGAACTCTGTGAGTTCTAATATGTCTTTGTACGCAGCTAAGTGGACTACTGAAATACTTGAATATGGTTGCAAGCTTGACGGCAGAAAGAGATGGTGAACTCAGAAAAGCTGCTTTGAACACCATGGCTACTGGTTATAAGATTCTTGGTATGGCATGAAATTCACGAGCTTTTGGGAAGCCATTGTTTTTGTTTTTTCCCAAAACATGCCGTTTCTTACAGCTATGATTGCACAGTTTTACTGTTTTACATATTTGCATACTCTCTTCTTTTGGCTTGTGTATGTTTTGTCTGGGACCAAAATCATGATTATGAAATTAATTTCGCTCTTAGTTTTCCATTCCCTTACCCTTGAGAGAGCTTTTTGCGTTCTTTTCTCATTGTTTGGCTTGTTATTATTGCAGGTGATGATATCTGGCGATATGTTGGGAAGCTTACAGATGCTCAAAAGAGTATGCTTGATGATAGATTTAAGTGGAAAGTAAGCTCGAAATACGAACTTTGTTTCTGCTTCAGTTTGTATTTGTGAGGTTTGTTTCATAGTTTTGCCTGCATCAGTTAAGAGAAATGGAGAAAAGAAGAGAAGGGAGACCTGGGGAGGCACGAGCAGCATTAAGACGTTCTGTTAGAGATAACGGGTATGTAAATTCTTTACTTTGCATTGCATCTAAGAATGCATTTTAGAGTCAAAATTAAGTCAATTTTGCTTTTCTTAGTATATCGGAACAGAAAGGATTCCAAGAAATTTTATTGTCTCTGTATTATTTATGACTTTTTGTTTGTTTTCAGACCTGAAGTGGCAGAGCAAAGTGGTGATCTGTCTCAAATAGTCCCTGGTCCTTTATTTCCCAGGTATATTTCCAACTGGTATCTGAAAATTTCATGATGTTTGTATGGCTTCTATACACAACTCAATCTTTTTGCTTCCCAGGCAAAACCACGGTATTTCGGAACAAATTCTGGAGAGGAACCCAGTACCTCGGACAATCGCTGGAGTTAATGGCCCTACAGACTGGAATGAGGCTTTGGACATAATTATGTTTGGTTCTCCAGAGCAGGTCTGTGGCTTGTCTTGCGTGATCATGATTTTAAATTGGTTGGTTCGTTATGGAAAATCTTTTTCATTTTTAGGGTAATAGCAATAATTGCTGTGTTATATTATTACTGGTACTCAATTATCTAGTCCGTAACAAAGACTTATTAAAGGTCCTTAGAATGCGTTATATGTTTAATATGGTTTTAATGGGAGGTTGACTGATATTTATCACCTGCATATTTGTCAATTGGAAACTTAAGGGATGTAGATTTGAAGTGATCCAGCAAGTGTTGCTTGACTTTATATTTTCTTTGTGTTGCAGTCGGTTGAAGGGATGAAAGTTATTTGTCATGAGTTGGCACAGGCGTCTAATGATCCAGAAGAGAGTGCAATTGATGAACTTGTGAAGGATGCAGATGGGCTAGTTTCATGTTTAGCAAATAAGGTTTGTCTGATAAACTTTCTTTAATAAAAGATTTTTTTGTTGACAACCAATTGTATTATTTTGGTATTTTGGTAGGTTGCCAAGACATTTGATGTCAGCTTAATGGGTGCTTCATCTAGGTCTTGTAAATATGTTCTGAACACACTTATGCAGGTAATACTGTGTGAATTGATTTTCTTTGTAATGCTGTTCTTGATTAGCCTGCTTAGGTTTGTTTGTGAAGCTCACTAGTCACAAGTATATATTTTTGCAGACATTCCAAAATAAAAGGCTTGCCCATGCAGTCAAAGAAGGGACTCTTGAAAGCCTTATAACTGAGCTCTTGCTTTGGCTTCTGGATGATAGAGTTCCACGAATGGAAGATGGCAGCCAACTTCTAAAAGCTCTCAATGTTTTGATGCTCAAGATCCTGGTGAGATATTCCTTCCATGCTAATGGTTTTGTTCATATGTTAATATGAGATTCTCTGAATTTCTCACGTTTTTGTTATTAAAATCAGGATAATGCAGATCGGACCTCATCGTTTGTGGTCCTTATTAGCTTGCTACGTCCTCTAGATCCATCTAGGTGGCCTTCACCTGCTACAGCTGAAGTTTATGCTGTCCGAAATCAGAAATTCTCTGATTTGGTAGTTAAATGCTTAATTAAACTTACAAAGGTATAGTTTCTGTGTTACTTATCAATCCCTGTTATTTCCTACTTGCTAAACCCTGTCATATAGTTTGGTACTGTATATCTAATACTTGCTTGTCCTTGTTCAGCTCCTCCAAAGCACCATATATGAAGTTGAACTTGATCGACTTCTTCAAAGCATCCATGTATACTTACAAGAGCTGGGAATGGAAGAGATACGTAGGAGGTACATGTCATATAAACTTTTGCTGTTGTTTATTGTTCATATTCAACGTTAAAAGCTTTTTTTTTATTTTGTTCTTGGTTTGTTCCAATGAGTAGAGCTGGGGCAGATGATAAACCTCTGAGGATGGTGAAAACTGTTCTACATGAACTTGTTAAGCTCCGTGGAGCTGCAATAAAGGGCCACTTGTCTCTTGTCCCTATTGACATGAGGCCGCAACCTATCATTCTCGCTTACATCGATCTGAACCTTGAGGTGAGATCTTAAGTCTTCTAACATCCAAACTAGTTTCTTTAATATATCTGTAAAAGTTCTTCCATTTTGCTATTGAATTCAGACATCATCGGTAGTAACTAATTAGTTTACTTTTCAGACTTTAGCTGCAGCAAGAATGTTAACTGCAACAGGTCCTGTGGGACAAACCCATTGGACAGATTCAACAACCAACAATGCCTCACCTCCCTCTAATTCTGCCGATGTTCAGTTGAAGCAAGAGCTAGGTGCGATCTTTAAAAAAATCGGCGACAAACAAACTTCAACAATTGGTCTTTACGACCTTTACCACATCACTAAGACATATCCCAAGGTAATGAACATAGCTTTGTATTTCAAGTCTCTGTTTCTCCTGTTCTTCAATAACACACTGACCATTGCAAACTCATTTTAATGCTTATAGGTTGATATCTTTTCTCAACTTCAAAATGCTAGTGAAGCTTTTCGCACATACATCAGAGAAGGTTTGGCTCAGGTTTGTAACAAATCTCTTAGCTTCTATTATCATTTACCTTCAAAGTCTCTAGTGTTCTGTGTCGTAAATATTTGCTATCGGTTTTAAGGTGGAGAAGAATGCAGCTGCTGGAAGAACACCGTCAAGCCTACCGTTATCAACTCCTCCTCCTTCTTCCTTAGCTCTTCCATCTCCTGATATTCCTTCCTTAGACGCTAAACCTCTGATGAACCCTAATCCTGATTCATACACCGACATCCGAGCCAGTCACATCAATCCTGGAGGTAGTTTCCAATATCCTCATTTTTCCTTCTTTTATATTTTCCGGTGTTTATTATTCATCTGTTAGAAAAAATATCATTGACAGTGATGACTGGGACACTAGAT
This sequence comes from Leavenworthia alabamica, assembly GCA_000411055.1. Lineage (NCBI taxonomy): Eukaryota > Viridiplantae > Streptophyta > Magnoliopsida > Brassicales > Brassicaceae > Leavenworthia > Leavenworthia alabamica. The sequence goes on from KE159448.1 coordinate 61,925, forward strand.
GCAATCAGAGAAAGGATGAGGAGTATGCAACTAGCTTCATCGGGTACACTCGAGCCAGTAAGCAAACCACTGATGCCAACAAATGATAACATGTCAATGAACCAAAACACACTTCCCCCGAACCAAATGGGACCAGAGAATCCACACCCTCATCCAGTGGTTCTCCCAATGGATGAGAAAGCTTTGTCCGGTCTTCAGGCTCGAATGGAAAGGCTCAAAGGTGGATCACTCGAACATATGTAGAAGAGAACCACCCAAAGCTTTTGGAGTTTTAAAGTTACAAAGCAAATTCGCCATTTTTGTTACTTGTCTCCTATTATTGAAGTGGTAGTAGTAAAATACTTTTTTTATTATTTTTATATAAATATATGTAAGAGGAGAGATATTAATGGCGACGACGGTATTGCGACTAAATATCCATGGAGTTAGTGTGTATGATAAACTAGTGGTGGGAGATGAATTAATATTCGTGTGTGCGAAATCTCTTATTAAGATGAGACGTAATATGATTCTTTCTATGTTTACAGTTTACTTTTATTGTTTTCATCTTTTTTTTTTATTGGTTTTGCATCCAACCTCTTGGGTCTTCACTCTAAATGATGGGTTCAAAGGTCAACTAGGATTTATAAGATTAGATTTTAGAGACTTAAATATGTAAGTTGTGTATATAAACACACGGAAATTTTGAATTTCAGATCCGTATAGGTTATAGTTTGGGTAAAAATTGATCGTCGGGTCTTGGGTCTTGGATCTTGGATCTTGGGTTCAAGAATTTGAGATATCAATAGTTGCTAGTTATGGTGGGTATATACAACTAGAATCTTTCGAGTAGTTGTAATCGTGGCTTGAGAATGGGTTAGTAGACCCAAGTCTGAGTAAAACTGGGCTTCTTGGGCTTTTATCTCAGGAAAGACGATGACCTTAGCCCAAACTTTGAAGTTAGTATTAAAGCTTAACCAAGAATTTATAATATTATTATGGAAAGAATATTAAAATATGAGGAAGATGCATAATTGGGCTTACAAAGTCTATAAAAAAGTTGGCGTAGTCTTAACGCTGACCCAAAGACGCTCTTAGGCCTTAGCAGTGGAGGATCTATCGACAGACTAAATCAACCATCATACAAACTCGCCTGAGAAGATTTGTTAAATTATTTGAATTAAAGAGAGATGCAGATCTTCGTCAAAACTCTCACTGGAAAAACTATAACCCTAGAGGTTGAAAGCAGCGACACCATCGACAATGTCAAATCCAAAATCCAGGTTTATTTCTTTATCTTCTATATCCCTTCCTCTTATATATTCTCCGCCGATCGAAAATTATTCCCGAAGTAGTAAAAACAAATCTAATCTACTGTAATCTCCGATTTGAATCTTCTATTTGCTAAATTGCATTACTGAAGATGTATAATTTCATCGATCGATGAGTTCTAAGGTTTTATTATGATGAAGATGATCTTTGTAAATTGATTAAAACAGGACAAAGAAGGTATACCACCAGATCAACAACGACTTATATTTGCTGGTAAACAACTTGAAGATGGTAGAACCTTAGCTGATTACAATATCCAGAAAGAGTCTACTCTTCATCTTGTATTGAGACTTAGAGGTGGTACTATGATTAAAGTCAAAACTCTTACTGGTAAAGAAATCGAGATTGATATCGAACCTACTGATACTATTGATCGTATTAAAGAACGTGTTGAAGAAAAAGAAGGCATACCTCCTGTTCAACAAAGGTCATATGTGTTCTAGTGTTTGTGATTTTGTTCTTGATGGATTGAGCAAACATTAACTCTTGTTTGAGTCTTCTTAAGCCATTGTTATATAACTCTCTATTGTTTCCAGGTTGATATATGCTGGAAAACAGCTAGCTGATGATAAAACAGCTAAAGATTACAATATAGAAGGTGGCTCTGTTCTTCATTTGGTTCTTGCTCTTAGAGGTGGTCTTCTTTAATCTGTAAGATTCATCAATCATCTCTTTTTTTATCTTTCTCTCACGCTCTGTTTTCTTCTTAATGTGGAGTATTATGATGTTGTGTTTGGATCATATTACATTTTCAGTCTCACTTATTTGGGTCATTGGTATGTTGGTATATTGTTGTGAACGATAAATAAATTTCTGCTTCAGAAAGGGATCTAATGAAACAAAGACATGAGTCGCTAGATAGTGTTAAGTTAGTCTAAAGGATTCTCCTTAACTTAATCCAATGTTTGAGTGAGTTTATAAAGAGAGTACAAAACTGGTTTGACTAGCTCTGGGCATTCGGTTTGTTCGGTTTTGTGTAGAAAAATATTTCCGAATTCAATCCGATTAACCCAAATAAACTGAATAAATCTGAAAATTCACTTTTCGGTTCGGTTTTGTTTTCGGTTTGCTCGGTTTAATTTACACCGAATAAACCGAACCGAAACATGATTTTTGACTATTATTCGGTTAACTGAATAAACCAAATATAAATTCAAACCGAACCGAACCAAACCGAAAACCGAACTAAAAATAAAAACAGTTCCGATTGGTTCACTCACCTAAAACCAAACCAAATCGAAAACCAAATTAAAAAAAAAAAAG
>KE159448.1:65136-118718 GCA_000411055.1 Leavenworthia alabamica
GAATGCTCGCCACACAGGTCACGTGAACACTAGCTTTTGGAAAAACTTCGAATATTATGCCTAAAAGCCTACTCCCGGTAAAAAAATGACAAGCAGTTTTATTTGCTCCACAATGCTCCGTGAATTAATCGACTACAAATCAATCGTTGGGCTGGAACTCAGATCAAGCAGGTGACCATTCACCTCTTTTAATGTAATTGTGATAATAACTTATTATTAGTTTGTGAATTAAATACTTGCAAATAATTCACGTTTATCTTCATTGAAGACAAATGAGGAACGAGGTAGTATTTACTTACAATACCAAAATGACAAAACCAAATTTATTTCCAGAATTTACAAACCTTTGTTTACTTCTATTTCTAATTTGACTCTTTTTTTTTTATTTATTAACTTTTTTTTTTTACCGGAGAGTAATAGTGAAAAAGGTATATTCACTCACTCGCTATCAGAGTTAGCTGCATCATTTTGTCGTCGTCGTCATCATCAGTAGACGGAGATGTCGACGCTTATGCCTCTCATTGACAGATTTTTCCCAGAGAGCTTATGGTCCTCACGCAAACCCAGCCACAGACACGAGATCCTCGCCAATGCAGCCTGTCCCACCACTTTCACCCGATACACCATGCTTAAATCTGTAGCTGCTGCCCATAACTCGTTCCCAGTAACATTCACTGACCTCAGTGAGCCATCATCATCATCATCATATCCCTCTAGATCCGAGCGGGTCACGAGCACCATTGACCCATCATCAAACACCACCACATTCCCAGAACAAACCTGCTTCACACTTGTCCTCGGGATCAAAGCTGAAGTTGCATCAGTTATGCAACTCTGAGTATTCAGAACCTTGACATTGTAGTACTCAAGAACGGCCTGTAGACACACCAAGAATCAGAAAAAACAAGATATAACTCTAATTTGTCGATAATAAAGATAGTGAACCCTGTTAAATACCTTCCATTGGGTGGCTGCTAAAAGAACCCTGGGCCTGATTGACCTCACGTAAGCATATGCTGCTTCAGGTGTCATGTTTTTGTGTTGCACCTGCGTTGCAAAGATAAGATAAGAGAGATCTATATGTGTCTTTGATCAAGTTTTTGGGATTATTTGCATTACAAACCAAGTAGCATATGACAATAGTTGTGCTACGGCCACGACCAGCCTTGCAGTGAACATAAGTCATCTTCCCAAGAGAAGCATTTCCTTCAAAGAAGAAAATCAAAATCAAACATAGTTTCAGACAACTGTAAGATTCTTAACAATGGCAGGAAAAGGAAAAGAGAAATAAAACAACAAAAAAGGATAAATACACTCACTATGGATAAAATCTACAGCTTGGCATATTGCTTCCATGGAAGGAGCAAAGCAATAATCTCTCGTGGCAATCACCAGGTGTTCAATACAGTAAGACTTCCATAATTATAAGAAAACCAAATGAGGTTAGTATATAGAAAGGAAACTAAAAGACATAGATACTACTACTTAGTATTATTGAGAAAAAACCCAGACTTTGTAGAGAGACGATGGAACCAAAGTTTCATATGGTTCATTCAGAGTGATCACTCCACAAACTCCAAGCTCTTTCAGCTGTGGAACATGAGATGGGAATGGAACAGCTCCCAGTAATATAAACTAAACAAACAAACAAAAACACAAGAGAGTAGTATTAGCATAAAACACAGAACCAACTCCAAATTAACATACTTATAAGACTTTACCTCAGCCACTGTATCCCACCAGCGAAACTCAGACTCAAGCTTATTCCGAACAACGTTGTAAATCAGAGTTGGATAAAACAAAGCACGAGCACCAACACCAACCATTGCTCTCTTTGTAATCACCACAATTTTGTTTCTTCTGTTCACCAACATCGCAGCTTTATTATCTCCACCAGAGACGCTATCTTCAACTGATCTCTCCTTCTTCTTCTCTTCACTTTCAATTAGTTCTTCGATATACATATCCTCAGTCAAAGATTTATAGATCAAACACACACAAAACACAATCTATTCTCCCAAATCGATAACCTAATAACCAAGTCTGCTTCTATACACAGATTTATTCACAATAAACTAAGTCAGCGGATTCGAATACAACGCAAAGAAGAAAGTCTACACGAAATCGAAATCACGAAAAAGTCAAGTGGAAGTAACCGAAGAAAATTTGAATTCAAAATTTTCCGGGAAATCACCACCATATTTCGCCTGAACAACACGATGATGATCGGATCAAGCGCCGGTAATGACGAGACCGCGATGATTATGAAAATCCGATCACCGATTAGAGGAGTTGAGAAGAATCGAAGTACAACCCTAAGAACACGTTTTCAATTTGGGGATCGTGAATTTTGCCTACTCTGTACTCAAGCTTTAGGTTTCTCTTTAAGAGAGGAGAAACGATCTATACTGTTCTCTGAGGGCTTTTCTAAACTAACAAGCGATTCATTTATTTAGATGAAAGTCAATGATATATTGACACGTGTCATTAAGATTTATGGAGAAATAGTCATGCCTCGCACAAGACTCCGGATAATATTATTTTAATAACATTATCCATTGTTACTTTAATTCTTCACAAATATATTTTGGAAAATAAATAACAATGACCATACATATTAAATTAATTTCCAAATAAATTAATTAATAGTTGAAAGCCACATATTTTTTTGAAACTGATGTAAGGAATTAATTTATATTATTTTTTATTTATGTATTATAATAAGCAATTAACTTGTGTTTTACTATTTTAAAATCAGAAAAAAAAAAATTGATAAAGTATTCATAAGTTTTGTTAAAGTTCATCGATATATTACAAGTCTTCAATACTTTATAATAGTCTTAGCACAAATATCCAGATCCGCTAGATATGCGGATACTAAAATAACGGATTTAGATCCGGATAGTTTGATTTTTTAAAATTGATATCTGTCTTTTTGGATATTCAGATCCGTTTAGATTTTTGGATCGGATATCCAGATCCGTTTTGATATCCGAGACTGATCCGCTATAACCGGATACCCGGATCCGTCTTAAAAAATAAATTAAAAAATAAATAGATAGCCAATGGGTCCAGATCTGGATCTCGTTTTCAAAATTTTTACGGTTCCAGATTCTCAAAAAAACTGAATATCCGGATCCGTAACAGGCCTACTTTGAATAGTCCTAGTATGATAACATGTTATGTTTTGATACTTTGATAAGGTTAGTGTGAGTGAATATAAACGTAACGTTCATGAAACAATAACAAATCATATATATACAAAATCAACATGTCAAAACAAAGACTCCTAATACAATTTACTAAACCCTAAAGTGATCCCTGAGTCACCCAACCTCGGAAACAAGACCTCTTTCTCAATCAAAACCTGAAGATGCAAGGTGATCTTCACAAACGAACCCCATACAAACGGCGCACAACAAAATGCGTATACGAAAACCGACAAGGCTCTCACCACTCCATCAGGGTACCAAGGGAAGGCCATGACTAGTAATGTACCAAGAATGCATAGCCATGGAGTGAGAACATGTAGTGTTGGAAGGAGAAGAGTGTTGATTGGTATGGAAGAGAGAGCAAAAGAAGCCATTAAGTAGAGTGACCAGCCGATGAGTGGATGTATGGTGTGTGGGATGGTGAAGAAGGGGAATATGTAGGCTGTGACTACAAAGAGAAGTGAGACTAACTTAAAACAGGCTTGGATCGCGGTTAAATTGCGGTCAGAGTGGCGATAACATAGTTTGGTTATGTTAGGACGAGCTAGTCGTGTAACCACTATGATTCCGAGGTAGAATAGTGTCTGGATTATGACCAAAGGCATCTCTGCTGAGTACCTATTACAAGAACACATAGAGTATAGTCAGTATTAGCCATTACGTTACGACGGAGTATCATCATACTCTCTAAGCGACTACAGGTTTAGTCGCTAATTAATTGCAAAATTAGAAGTTATGACTACTTAGCGATTAAACTTATATTCATAATTAGTCGCTAAAATATGTAATTGCTAATTAGTTGACTATTTAGCGATTATTTAGCGACTACAGTTAGTTATTAGTCGCTTTTACCAGCTATTTAACGAGTATTTTATGATATTTTATTCACTAAATTTAGTGACTGTACTCGCCATTTTTAATCGCTAAATTTAAAATTACCCTAGAGTGGTGCGGCGCTGCTCGTGCCATGAGAGACCTAGTGGAAGAACAGGCCATGACCACCAGTACCATGGCTTTAACCAAACAGCTCCAGGAAATGTAATCACACTATTTGATCCACAAGGAATGTTCCATCTTAGTTTAAGATCTAAGAGTACATATAAAGACCATGTTAGTACATTAACAAAAACATATGTAATAATTATGGACTAAATAGATTATATAAAGACTTACAAAAATAAGAAGCATCCATTTGATAACCCAAAGGAAGTCTCAAATGACCACTAAGAACAGTTCCATTACTCGGAGGACGAAAGAGAGGCTGATCAAGAAGATCAAAGAAGTAACTAACAAGAAAACCTTGATCAGCTCCATCACGATTCTCTCTTTTAACATGTAACTCATGAAGCATGTTCTTGAACACTTCCATTGATGGTTTCAAGACAAAGAGACCAGTGTGGAAGATGCATGGGTTTATGAAGACAGCACAGAACTGTCCACATTGGAATAACTCATCGGTTTTTTTAAGGAAGAGGTTGTCAGCATCTAGCATGACCACTCGGTCGTAATCAGACAAAGCCCAAACGTAGAGCTTGTTAAGAGTAAGTTTAAATCTTGTGTTGAAGTTGGCTTGTTTCATGTATGGATTATATAGATTTTCAACTCTTACCACTTTGGCTCCATCTTCTTCTTCTCTGTTCACACACACGTACGCTCATTAGTATCCATAAACATGCATGTTAAGTATTAATAACATAATCTTTGCATGTCATAAGTCATAGTGTTGCCAAAAATTATTATATGTTTCAGTTTATTATCTATATGAGATTTCTAAAGTCTTAAGCAAAATAAAAAAATAGAGCATCTGATATTCATAAAAAAAATATATATATATATATATAGTTTTTATATAAGATAAAGTCCATATTAAAACTTAAATTATCTGAAAACAATTAAAAAAATAATTTATTACTTAGAAATTATTGTTTGTAATTATATATATATATATATATTAAATAAATAAAAATATATATATATTAAATAAAAATATATATATATTATTTATATATATAATAGTATTTAAACGGAACTAAAAAAAATGAGAATTAGGACACGGCCCTACGTTATTGCATGATCTCTACTATACAGCAGATTGGCCGGTCAAAGTTTGACCAAACCAGCTCTTTCTTGTTCCCAAAAGGTGAATTGTTGACAAGGGTTTCTATAATTTAATTCTAAATTATAAAAATCGATTGTTTATGTGGTTAATATAATTCCGACCTAACCAAATTTGTCTATCGAAAGTCAAATGATTGATAGTACAACTTAACGTGTCTATTTTAATATGTTTTTAAATATTATATTTTTTTTGTTAAATCATAAAATAAATAAAAAAACGAGACGACACTTTACCAAAAATAAATAAATAGATATTCTATGCTGATAGGCGCGTTGTCATGTCATGTGATGTAAATATAGATAAAACGATATAAATTTTACCATATCCATGTGTATTAAAATTTAAAATAGTACATAATATTTTAATAATTGTGCATTTAAGCCAAGTTTGAAAACGACGGCGTTTTGATAATGGTCGGAAGAGAGACTTACAATGTTCGAACCCATCGGAGAGGGACATCAAGAGAAGCTATAACAACAAGATCAGCTTCCACGTGGAGACTTCTCAACGATCTGATTAAGACACGTGTTGCAACATAGAACTCGTAATCTCTTGGCGTTCCCATATACATCATCGTTGCATATGCGTTTTTATGCTCCGGCCGCTGCGTTTTCAAATCACGATCCTGAATCGCGACCGCCGTGTTTGCGGTATCTATAGCTGTTTCCTGCGGTTGAAACAGCTGTCTCTCACGAAACGCTGTCGTTTCGATTATCATAAGAGATATAACCAAACACAATAACACCATACTTCTCTGCAAAGCCATTCTTGATTTCAAATAAAAATTAAATTTTAAGAATATGAAGTGTTAAGGAATTTGTAAACGCATACACATATATATAGTTTAAATACACAATGTATCAAAAGAGAGAAGGAGGTTTCTGGGAAAGTGTGTAGCTAGTGGCCAATAAGAACATTATTATTAATAATATCTGTAAATTTAATAAAAAAAAAGGGTTAAGCATATATATATGCCATGTTGCTCTAATTTACTTAAAAATAAGTTAATTATAACTTGATAATTATTTAAAATTATAAAATTTAATGTACCTGAAGGAACATCTATACTTACCACTTTGATTTTATATATATATATTAGAATTATGACCATGCATAAATTAAATGTTATTTTATATTATGTATTAAAATAATATTTAAAAATATTTAATTTGTAATTATTATTAAAATTTTTAGCTTTTAAATATTAATTTACAATAATATACGAAGCTTAAACTTATTTATAAAATAGTTTTAAAGATATACAAAAAAATAGAATGAGATATAAAGAAGTTTTAGGAGTTGCGGTTATTTTTAAAATAAATTAAATAATTAGTTGTGAATTGTTGAAAAAGATAGAAAAATGTGGATATGTAATATATTTTTTAGAAAAATTGTGAGAATAAAACGTAGAAAAGATTATTTGTGAATTAGTATATATAGATTTACACTGACATATATATATATTTTTCCACTTAAACAATTACTTAAATATTTTTAGATTAATTTGATTTAATTTTATAATAAATACTTATCAATGAATACAATATCATTATAATATAAATAAATTATTATCACAAAATATGGTACTACAAAAAATTAATTATCTATAATATTCTGCAATTTCTTTAAATTATTTTATAACATATAGAAGTATAACATCTATAATAGGTTGTAACGCACAAGAAGATAAATGATATAAGAAAACTATATATTAAAAGGTTAATTATGAAAGTAACCGTATATTTATATTTAAAATTTGTTTGGCAGCCAACTAATATTGTAAAGATGGTCAACTTAGGACCATGTGACTAAACCGTTGTTCTCTTGGCAAGTGGTGTGTGAAAAGATAGTTTACTTTTTTTTGGTCAATTTTTGGTTTTGTGTGAAAAGAGTAAAATGTAATTGGTCGGCTGAGTCAGGGGAAAGAAGAAGGAAACGGAAGTAATTTAGTAACGTTGACTGATTAAGAAAGACACGACTCTTCCTGTATTGAAACCGTGTTGGTCAAAGTTGTATGAAATGGTCTTTGTGATTCTTACGATTATATCTTACTAAGTGTCCACTTTATCTTGACTTTTTACGTGTTTATTTACGTTTTGGTGGTCATTTTATAACATCTAGGCATATTTATTAATCATCGAAAAGGTTGCTAAAATGGGTAATTAATAAAGATAAAATTAATCATTTTTATAATACTATTATTTATAATTTATAAATAAAATTACATTATTTTTTTAATTAGATATAAATATTTTTTTACTAAAATTATATTTTTAATTTGATATTAGAATTAATTATTTAAAAATTGAAATTAATTTTTATTATTTGGATTGAGTATTTAGTGGTTAGATTTAATATTTATTGTTTGGATTTTATATAATTTTTTTAAAAATATAAGCTAATTTTTAATTTAATTAAATTATTAAAATTAATTTAATTAAATTATTAAATGATAATTCTTAGATAAATTTTACATCCCGGTTTTAATAATTTTATAATAAAAATTTCAAAGAATTAAATTACAAAAGTTATTACTAAGTCCGACCCGACCCGAGTGGAATACCCAGGTTCGGTCACTAAGTCCGAGATCAGCCTAATGTTTCGATAGAGTGATTAAGTCTAAAATTTTTGTTATTAAATTCGTCAGCTATCGTGCATTCGATTGATTCGACCCAAAAGCAGACGTACAAAGTAATTAGAAGGGTTTATAGTGTCCGTTATAAAAATATGGGGCAGAATTGAAAATTTTATATAAACATGGTATCAAAATAAGAAATTACAAAGAAACAGCAAATCGAAGTATATACAATAAGACTTAAGTTAAAGAGTCCTCATAACATATAACATTCAAACAGAATCCTCCAGACACAAATGAAACCTCTTTCTCAAACCAAGATTCACCTGCAAATCCGACAACATAGCTTCCTCAAAAACATAACTGTAAGAACATTAACCAACTAATAAGAATCAACATAAAAGGGTAATTAATAATAACCATCAGGAACCAAAAAGTTATCATCAAAAAAATTACAGTCCGCATCAAGGTCAAGTCATAATAAAGACCATCATCTAGCTATTTAAAACCCTTATTAAAAATCTAATTAAACATTAAAGGCTCAGATAAAATATGGGTTAGAGATAATTATCATCACAAAATCAGAGTGGTGCATGACATTCTCAATCATCACTGCCTTAAATCAAAAACCATTATAATTACAAAAATAGCCTCAGAATTGCAGAAATATAATCAAGACTTTAAAATAAAGTCAATCAGTCCCGAAAGATGGTGTTCTTTTAAAATTCTGATTTCATCATCGGCTTTAAATAAAAACTATATAATAAAAAAATATATATATGTAGGCACTCATGGCCGACCACAAACGGTAAAAGCAGCGACGCTACTCCGTAAGGCAATGGTATATGAGACCTTTTAAGCTTTTATCAAAGATGGAGAAGCTTTAAAAGCTCCATCAACATCTTTGAGCTTTGTTTTTTGATTTGTGACGTATACTATTGGATTATGCAATCATATGTTTTTAGATTGCTCCAGATTTAAAAGTATTAGATTTCTTGGAGAGAAATCACGTCTAGGAGAAGAGTTTAAAGGAATTGAGAGATCTGAAGAGGATGAAGAAGAAGAGATGAGTACGATGGAGATGCGTGATATGTTTATATATAAAGATATTAGGGCATCCACGTAAGCCCTAGATAATTACCACCGCCTTAAGGGCTTAATATATTGGGCCGCCTATTTTGGGTATAAGAAAGCCCAACTAGGTCCAAAAGCCATGGAAAAAGTAAATACCGGTTTAAGTTAACCAACACTGGTTAAAATAATTGAGAACTGACCAATAAATCAAATCATTCGGCTCTATTGCCGTTGGATGTAGTACACGTGGAAGAAAGCATCTTTTTCGAACTTTTTTTAACTGATTCGTTTCTTCTGGGAATATCAACTAAAGAGAAATTGAAAGGACGGAGATAGCTGAATCCAAAATCTGTGGTTGATCTGATTCTCTGGTATACTCTCTCTCTCACCTCAATGTTATCTGCATTCTTCTTCTTCTTCGTTCAGCTTTGAGTTTTGATCTTCATAGGTTTTAGCAGCTTGTTCTGTGATTGTGATTCTCGTTTTGGTTTCGATCTCATGTTGGTGATTATATATATGTATAATAACTTTATCAGTGAGAAAAGGTTTAGGTCATTTTTGGATTCAATTTATGATTAGCTATAGACATTAAATATCTCGATCTATAGAATCTATACTTGTTAGTTAATGATGATCCTTAATTTGAATTTTTTTTTGTTTTGATAAATCATAACACTCGCTATTATGAATTTTGCAAGGCGATAGGAAACATGGAGCGGCTTACATCTTCTCCTCGTCTGATGATTGTCTCCGATCTTGATCATACTATGGTTATAATCCGGATTCTTTTAGCTAATTAGCAAGTAAGATTTGTGTGTGTGTGTGTGTGTGTATTTGATTGGTGTTTTTTTTGTGTGTAGGTTGATCATCATGATCCTGAGAATCTTTCTCTGTTGAGATTCAATTCATTGTGGGAAACCACATATCGCCATGACTCTCTTCTTGTTTTCTCAACTGGAAGATCACCAACTTTGTATAAAGAACTTAGAAAAGAGAAACCTTTATTGACTCCTGATATTACCATTATGTCTGTAGGAACCGAGATTACCTATGGTAACTCCATGGTTCCTGATCATGGTTGGGTTCAGACTTTGAATAATAAATGGGACCTTGGTATTGTCAGAGAAGAAGCTTCCAAGTTTTCTGAGTTAAAGCTTCAGGTACTCACTGGTTCAAAACAAAGTGTTTATGTCTTTTAATCTAATGATCTTCTTAGTGGTACAATGACTAGAGTGTGATTACTACGTGCAGTCAGAAACTGAGCAGAGGCCACACAAGGTTAGCTTTTATGTTGACAAGAGTAAGGCTCAGGAAGTGACCAAGGAGCTATCACAGCGGTTGGAGAAACATGGTGTAAGATTGCTTTGATAAATGTTATTGTAGTAACTAAGCTTTCCCTTTTGTCTTTTGAGATATTTTTTGCTTAATGACTTGTTTATGGTGGATGTTTCAGTTGGATGTCAAGATAATTTACAGTGGAGGCATGGATTTGGATATTTTACCACAAGGTGCTGGAAAGGGACAAGCACTTGCATATCTGTTGAAGAAGCTGAAGACTGAAGGAAAACTCCCTGTTAATACTCTTGCTTGTGGTGACTCTGGGAACGATGCTGAACTGTTTAGCATCCCTGATGTTTATGGCGTCATGGTTTGTTTCTGTAATTCTATTCAATCATGAACCATCATCTCTCTGCATTTCATTTTTGATGATGAAGTTTGTTCCCAGGTAAGCAATGCTCAAGAAGAGCTGTTGAAGTGGCATGCTGAAAATGCAAAAGACAACCCAAAGGTAATCCATGCAAAGGAAAGGTGTGCTGGTGGGATTATACAAGCCATTGGTCACTTCAAGCTTGGTCCAAACCTCTCTCCGAGAGATGTCTCTGACTTCTTAGAATGCAAGTCAGAGAATGCGAACCCTGGTCACGAGATTGTGAAGTTTTTCTTGTTTTACGAGAGATGGAGACGTGGTGAGATTGAGAACAGTGAGGCATACACAGCAAGCCTCAAAGCTTCATGTGTGAGTATGTAACCGAATATAGAAGATGTATCATAGTAGGATAATATATCTGACTCTTGTCTCAACTTCTTTCAGCATCCCAGTGGTGTGTTTGTTCATCCATCTGGTGCTGAAAAATCTCTGAGAGAAACCATTGACGAGCTGAGCAAGTACCATGGAGACAAACAAGGGAAGAAGTTTCGAGTTTGGGCAGATCAAGTCTTAGCAACAGAAACTACACCTGGGACATGGATAGTAAAACTCAATAAATGGGAGCAAAATGGTAAACCCTTTATACCTAAAACTTCACCATTCATATATCAAAACATGAAACTGTAATACCGTTTTCTTCTTCGGTAGGTGATGAACGTAGATGCTGCACAACCACTGTCAAATTCACCTCAAAGGTATGAGATTGTGTAGTAAGAGTGAGTAGCCTCTGGAGTTTTGTTGATCGGTCATGATCGAATATGCAGGAAGGGGAAGGGCTGGTGTGGGAACATGTAAAGCAAACATGGTCAGAAGAATCAGAGGTTAAAGATGATAGCAACTGGATCATCTAAGTCATTATCTCAGCTCTCTTCTACAGATGAAGACTTCTTCTCTCTTCTTATCTTATGATCTCTGCCATAAATCATTGGAACTTTGGTATAAACAAATGAAGATCCAATAAAACACTCGCTACTCTTCTACTTTTCAGGTTCACACATATCACATATGTAAGTTACAATTTTGGATTCAACACATTAGAAACCATATCTTTAAGAAGCTATTAAATGAAGTAAACTCTTAAAAGTAGATGCAATGCCTCACATTAGTCTCCCATAGCAACTTCACTTGCCATAATCTCATCATTCATTTTGAAGTTGTTGTTCAAGTTTGGTGTCTTATCTACAGGTGAAGAAGTAGCTTTCTCTTCCTCTCCTCTCCTCTCTTCTCTGTTTCGTCTTCTTTCTTGGCTTCCTTGTTCTTTTCTTTAACTTTCCCTGGCTTTGGCTGAGACTTTGGTATTGGCATAAAAAAACAAGAATACAAGGCCAATGATTTTTTTTTCTCATATAAAAATAGAGAGAAGCTGAAAATAGATAAAGCCCAAGCTGAGGATCTAAAGCCCATGTGAAACAATGAATCTGTCTCAGAGAGAGTTAAGGCCACATATGTTATACAGCCCAATGGGCCTTACAAAATAAAACACTGTATATTTTTTGTCTACATTAATTTTGGTTTAGGAATAAACCGGTTAAGTTTTAGATTTAAACCGGGTCGATGAAGATATAGGTGTATCCTCTTCTCCTTCTCCAAAAATCCCCAGTCTTATCCTTTCATCATTTTTGTTTCAGAGAGATAGAGAAAGCTTCGTATCATCATCATCCATGTAGCTGTGAGATGTCTCTTGAACAATGCAACAAGAAGCTATCTCTTTCTTCTCCTCTTCTTCCCCACTCTACAATCACTTTCCTTCATTTTCTCACCTCCGTCGTTTCCACAATTTTCCCGCACTTTCCTTCAAACCAAAATCACTCTTCTTCCCTCCCAATAAACTCTCCTCCTCCATCATCACCACCACCACTGAAACCCTAGAATCTGAAATCCACGAGAAACTCCTTTACCTCGATTCACTCGGAATCGATTTCCTCACATTAATCAATCATCATCCACCTCTCCTCTCCACATCTCTCTCCGCCGTTAAATCAATCGTCGATTACATGACTACTCCACCAATCAATTTCACATTACAAGAGTTTCGTCGTCTCGTCTCTATGTGTCCTGAGCTTCTCACTTCACCATTAAACTCACATATAATCCCAATCATCACTTTCCTCCTCCGTGAAGTTGGTGTTGACTCTATCTTCGACCTTCGTCAAGCTTTACGTCGTCGTCCTCGTCTTCTCGCTTGTAACGTTGATTATCAACTCCGACCATCGCTTTATTACCTTCAGAGTATCGGAATCTTAGATCCGCATAAACATACATATCTTCTCTCTTGTAGCGTTGAACAAAAACTCATCCCACGAATTGATTACTTTGAGAAATTAGGGTTTTCTCGTCGGAGTGTTACTGTTATGTTTAAGAGATTCCCACAACTGTTTAATTACAGTATAGCTGAGAATTATGAGCCTAAGTTGAATTATTTAAGGGTTGACATGAGAAGAGATGTTAAAGAGATTCTTGAGTTTCCTCAGTATTTTTCATTCAGTTTAGAGAATCGGATTAAACCTAGACATCAAGCTTGTTCAGTGAAAGGAGTTAAAGTTCCATTGCCGTTAATGTTGAAGACGAATGAAGCTGTGTTTCGAGATACATTGGAGGTATGTTGTGATTCTTCTCCGCCATTGAAGACCTCTCCTCTTGTTACTACTGTACAAAACCATTCTTGATTTATAAGAGTTTTTGTGTGGTTAGGACTTGGAACATGGAAGTGGATGAGAGAGTTTCTTGTCTTGTTTTTTTTCATGGGTTTGATTTGTTTTAGATACATTTTAATGAAGAACTCAAAAAATGAAGAAACCTATAAGAAGGTGAAAAATTATATCTTATGAGCTGTTCATGAATCTTGTCATTGGTCTATGGTCACTGACTCACTGGTCAGATTCTTGATGTTATGTTTTGGTTTCTAATCTATTTGCAGAAACTTGTTTACCAATTACAAATCAAATTAGATTGAAAAAATACTCCAAAGCAACATCAAGAAATTTAGTGGGGTCAATTTAAAATAAATACAAAATTGAAGGGCATAAATAAAAGACAAAATTAAATTTTTTTATTTTTATTAATAGGCTTCCCTCCACATTTCTATCCCAGCATAAAATTCTCTTCCTCCCTCGTTTTTTGCTCTCTCCTTTTTTCTTCTTCCTCCTTCAGTCCTTCTCCTCTCTCTCACTAAAACCCTCGTTTTCTTCTATAGCCGTCGCTCTTCTCGTCGTCAGAATCTTCAAATCCGACTCACACTTCACTACGATCCATGTCCGGCTTCGTACGATCTTCTCCCGGTTCTTCTCAGCCGCCACCGCATCATCCGTCGTCATCTCCAGCTCAGGCAACATCTACGCCGGTTATTCCACCCATACGTCGTCACTTAGCGTTCGCATCAACAAAACCGCCGTTTCATCCCTCAGCTGACTACCATCGATTTACCCAATCTTCGCTCACTAATAATAATAGAAGCCTCGTTAATGGCTGTAGAGTCATAGATCGGGAGGAGGATGCTGTAGTTGTTAGATCTCCTGTGAGTTTTGTTTCGGTTTTTATTGAATTTTGATTGCTCGATTTCGGATTTTTTATCAGTGAACTTGGTTTAGAAATTGGAGTATGTTATCGGTTTCTCTTGCTGCTTCTTGTTGCTTCTTAGTCTGATTTAATTGCTTCGCAGCTTCAGATTACTGTAGATTCATGTCAATTTTTGTCTTCGTTTAGCTTCACGATGATACATTTTGCTTACATTTTTCTAACACTGCAACAATTACATGACACGAATCTTCGAAATTTGGCAACAATTTTCTCCAATTGCTATGCTATATAGTCTCTAAATTGCTCTCATGCTTCAGTAATCAGTGAATTTTCCAGCATTGTTCTTTCATATTGTGTTGAGCATTTAGCTAAATTAAGTATTCTCTCAAGCTACTTCGTCTTATTGTGTTGAGCATTTGCTAATTCATATTAAAGTAAATGGTGCGGAGAGCTATAAGATAGTTTTGTGTAAATGCTTTAAACCTTTTGGATTATATCTCTTTGCCATTTGTGTAGTCTGGTTTGGGATTAGATTAGACCAAAACTTCTTTCAAGTTAATAACTACTTGATCATCTGCAGTCACGGAAGAGAAAGTCTACGATGGATATGGTTATTGCTCCATCTGATAATAATGGATTAACGAGTTCTGGTTTCACTAGCATACCCAGCAGTCCCAGTCAAACTCCTGTTTCAGCAATAGGAGAAAGAGTCAACATCAGGTCAAAGGCCAAAGGAAATAAGTCAACTCCCCAAAAACCCATCTCGACAAACAATGCTGGTAAGAAGAGTTGTAGTTATCATGTTTTCTTGTCTTTGGTGTTCTTAACTGTCTTTCATGTCTAAAGCTACAAGTAGTTAGGTCGAAGAGCTGATTATTTTCCTGGTGAACTTGTAGGTTCTCCTGTCACTCTTACTCCTGGAAGTTGCCGTTATGACAGTTCTTTAGGTAATTAAGAACTGTTTACATATGACCTCTAATACTCGATAGATGTTGTAGACTTGTAGTAGATACAAAGATATTGACATCAAGTTGGCCAGGTCTCCTTACGAAAAAGTTTGTCAATCTAATCAAACAAGCAAAAGATGGAATGCTGGACTTAAACAAAGCTGCAGAAACATTGGAAGTACAGAAACGACGTATATATGATATTACAAACGTTTTGGAGGGGATAGATCTCATCGTAAAGCCTGTTAAGAACCAAATACTTTGGAAGTAAGGATTGTTATCATATAGTACACTTATTTTTCTTCGTATTTGCTTCATTTGGGATATTTCTTGAATCACATAACTACATAACTACATAGGGGAGTTGATCCTTCGAGGCCTGGCGATGTGGATGCTGATGTATCTATGTTACAGGTGAAGTGAAACAGCATGTAGTTCATGTTACTTTGCACGTACTGTGAAAAATCATCCACTTAGATTCTCACTTCGTTTTTTTAATGATCTTTTTCTTCTTGCAGGCAGAAATTGAAAACCTTGCCCTCGAGGAGCGAACATTAGATAATCAAATCAGGTTTCATAGCATTCATTAGAGTTTTAGATTGTTGATCTAGTCAAACAATGCTGACATTTAGCAACTTTTCTTCAGAGAAACGGAGGAAAGATTAAGACATCTGAGCGAAAATGAAAAGAATCAGAAGTAAAACTCTCTACCTATCTATCGTCTAGTAGAACTAGTTTGTTTTTGCAATGAGATGGTGCTATTCTTATGATGGATACTTAAACCAACCGTTCACATTGTTCACAGATGGCTTTTTGTAACTGAAGAGGACATCAAGAGTTTACCAGGGTTCCAGGTATGTCTTTCCTCTGGAATTTGATCAATTGATTGTATGTATATAGACCCCTAAGACTTTATTGTTCACTTATATCTCAACTCTTTCTTTGCTGCTCCTACAGAACCAGACTCTTATAGCCGTCAAAGCTCCTCATGGGACAACTCTAGAAGTGCCTGATCCAGATGAAGTTAGTATCTTTCAACAACTGTGGAAGACATATGATAATGCTATTCATTGTTAGATGATAATATGTTTTCTTCTCTGCTTAACAGGCGGGTGACCACCCACAAAGAAGATACATAATCATTCTTAGAAGTACAATGGGACCTATTGATGTATACCTCGTCAGGTACTTAATTTGGTGTTTACTTATAAGATAGCTTTATCCAGTTACCACCACATAGAAACATTCCTCCTAGATTAGTTGAACATAGCAAAACGATTAGTTCTATTGGAAAATTGACTCTTCACTTTTACTTTGAACATCATGTTCAGCGAATTTGAAGGGAAATTAGAAGACACAAATGGTGGGAATGTTCAACCACCACCATGCTTACCTATTGCTTCTAGCTCAGGATCTACAGAACACAATGAACTCGAAGCCTTAACTGTTTATAACACAAAAACTACTATTGAGCATCACTTGTCTCATGACCATGCTCATCCTCAACCCGGAGATACTTCTGATATTAATTATTTACAGGATCAAGTAGGAGGAATGCTTAAAATTACTCCCTCCGACATCGAAGTAAGCCATCTTCCTACTTATTTTAAGTTAATACTCAAAAAAAATACTAAAGAATGAAAATTTACCAAACTCGTTTTGCAGAACGATGATTCGGACTACTGGCTTCTCTCGAATGCTGAAATTAGTATGACAGATATGTGGAAAAACGACTGTATCCTTATATATATCGAATTGTTTCTCTCTTATAGTGCAATGTATGTTATCTGTATATAACTACTGAATCCTTAACTCTTGCAAAAGCTGGTATCGATTGGGATTATGGTATCGCCGATGTGAGTACGCCAACACCAGTAATGGACGAAGCAGCCGCAACTGGTGTTGACTCAACACCAAGATGATCAAATACAGAACACATATGAACCAAAGAGCAGGTGCGTTTCATAATACAATGTACCTATGGTTCATTTATAATCGCTAGCGTAATGGTTGTAGAGGAGTTAATGTAACTTCATCGGCTTCATTGGTGTGTACTATAGAAAAGAAAAAAACACACATATTCAAGTATTGTTGTCACTGTATTTATACTTCTGCTTTAATTTACAAAACACACAAGAAACAAAAAAAATCAATCTGTTTTGTTTCACTTTTTCTTTTCCTATATATGTACGTTTACTATGATGTGGGCTGAGACTTGGAGTTAGAACGACGAAGCTTAGCTCGAGCCTCAGTGATGGGTGATCCCGGAATTGTATCAGGAATATTTACTCCATCTTCTCCGTTGAATGTTTCAGCTGAGTCTCGGCCTGGTGTTGGTGGTGGTGTTGGTGGTGGCCACTTCTTTCCTCTACTCGTTTGCTTCTCTAACGATCGTAACGCAGATAATGATTTGTTCAACGGTCTTGGAGCTGGTGATTGTGGTTCATTATCCATCTCCACTGGTGATTGAACGTTCACTTTAACGTTTCGGTCCTTGGGCTTTAGAAATAACAAACAAAACACATTAAGTAGTTCATTGTCGGAATATTAACATAAAAATCAAAATCAATATAGGTTTGTACCGGTTGGTTAGTTCCGGTAGAGAACCGAACCGATTGGGCAAGTAAATATTGAAAAGCCTGGATCAATGTTGATTGACCAGTTTGTGCAAAGCTGTGGAAATAGAAAATGAAAAAATCCCAAGCTCGAGCTCGTAACTCCATTATCTTTCTATCGATCTCTGTCTCATGTTGAGCTATATATGGCTTTAACAATGACTCATACACATGTCTCGTTCCCTTCATTTCAGTTTTTTTCAGTTATTATTAGTAAATATATATATATATATATAACCATTAATAATAATTATTCAAAATATAAAACTATTTAAAAATTACCTTAGTTTTGGGGTACCAAAGATATACGAAGAAGAGTACTTTCATCTCTCCATATAATGGTAACCTGCAAATAATAATTACTAATTTGATGAATTTTAAATGTTTAAGACAAAGATTGATTAAGACAGAGTCACAGAATTAACTAATAACGGATTTTACTTACCATGATATAAATATATCACCAACCCTCTCAAATGATGAAATTAGCGCCAAAAGTATCCTAATTATTCAAAAAAAAAACAAATGTTTTATTAATTAACATTTTCCAGTAGATATTGACAATAATATTAATATACATTACAACGTGCATAACATAAACTGCGATCTTAATTAAATATCAAGATATAATTATACTATTTATTCCCACAATAGATATATAATAAAAGTTCGAAACCAAAGTCTTAGACAACACCAACCTAAACAAAATTTTGTTATCTTCTAATTTTTAAAATTAAAAAAATGAAAATTTTACATAAATATAAATACATATAGGGGTTATTAAATGAATGTTAAAAATTATTATAAGAACAAAAAAAAGAAAATAATAATAAAAAATAAATACCAATATTGGCACCAAAATCTGAGTTCCTCGATATCAACTTTGTTCTTCTCCACCGTTTTAAAGCATTCAAATGCTGGGTATGTATACCCTAATATTAATCTGCCATGTTCACCATTTCAATTATATATACACACATTAATCTATATAATACATATATATAAAAAAATAATAAAGGATATGATAGAACATACACAAGGAATCTGGTGATAAAATCTCCCAACATCTTCAACCAAATCAGAATAGTTTCCTAGTTTGGTTTCAATACAAAACATAACAAAAAACACAAATTAAATAATCATATGTAACCCTAACCAATGCATTTTCAAGTGTATAATAACAAATGCATACGAACCTATTGATGAAGATGATCAAAGATGTTAGGAAGATCTTGTCCTCGTAAGGATATGAAGATGTTTTTTTAATGTCTCCGAGGAACTCAGAAGGATTATAAACTGCAAATGAGATCAAACAAATAATGTTTAGTTATTATAGAATTTTTATATTATAAGAAATTTTTGTTGTTGTTATAAACAAACCTAAATTTAGAGAGAGATGTCTCTTTGGTTTTAAGCAAAGAAACAAAAAAATTTGGATTTCAAAAGAGAATAAAAATTGAGGAAGATTATGAAGACTCCTGAGTTCTAAAATTGGAATATAAAAATAAACATATTAAAAAAAAAAAAAAAAAGTAAACGGTTTTAAATTTCTTGCCACAAACGCTATGGGGTTATGTGGAACGAGATTACCGTTTGACCGTTATTACTTATCACCGATCATTGTTTTTGAAGGCTATTCTCGTCATTTAACATTTGTGCGACTCTTCATATGAATTTATAAAAGTTTGACTTAATTTATACTTAACAAAATCTATTAGATTAATTCTTCTATTGTCTTTCCTAAAAGAAAGTTGAAATTCTATTAAATACTGGTTTATTTTTTTTATTTAAAAGCTAAAATGTTTTTAAAATCTATTAAAGTTTCATCTAAATATCATAATCTAGTTGTAGGTTTTAAATTTTTGTTTGAAATTAAGTGTTGATTTGTATTTTCAATGTTACTTTTAATCAAAAAAAATAATTGATATTTTTATTATTTTAATGTAATAACTAATAATAATATAAAAATGTCAAATCAATTATTTTCTTAATTATTGTATAAAAATCTTAAACAAATTTTAGTACAAAATTGTTAGTTACATTAATTTGAGTCTAAAATTTGAATATCACGTTTAATTATAAAATAACATTATAGAATTGTTCAGCTTCCAAATCACAATCCGCATAAAAAAAAATTAACTAATATTCTTATTATTAATGTAATAAACAATAATAAAATATATAATATAATAATTAAGTACAAAATTGTCAACTCAATTATTTTCTTGATTATTGTGTAAAAATCTTAAACAAATTTTAGTACGAAATTGTTAGTTACATTAATTTGAGTCTAAAATTTAAATGTCACGAATGTTTAATTATAAATTAACATTATTGAATTGTTCTTGTTGTGTCTTTCTTTACCTATAGAGAACCTCTATATAAATCAGAAGCTCTTAAACTGATCATATACAGACAAATACCATTAAAAACATAAACAACTTCACTTACATTTCCCAAACCATAACATCACTTTCTCACATTACACAAACCACAAAAACACATACATACACAAGTAAACCACTAGGCCCATCAAGGCCTCTTAAGTGCAATGGCAGAGATGATAATAAGAATAATAAAAAACACAATGGCTATAGAAGCAGCTACAACCGCTGTGCTCACATTCTGACAAAAGTCTCCAAATTGCTGACAGATCGGGAGCCAGTTCGTGTTTTGGTTACCGTTATGTGCAAGGTAAACGATAGATGCTGCAGCTGCGGCGGCGGCTGTGTTAAGTGTCACGATCACCTTTATATATAAGAGTGAGTTTATAATGTGAATATTTTGAAAAAAAGATTGGAGAATATAGGGTTATAGATAAGGTAACGTTACGGTGTCGAAGATGAGGAGGAGCAGCCGAGGTGCGACGGCGAGTGGACGGACTATAGTTATGATGGAGAAGGGAAGTGATAGGAGGAGATAGCTGGCGACTATGGCTACGGCTATCACAAAGAACCTTCAAAAACGTTTATATATAAAAACCCAAAAAAAAATGATTGTATATATATATGTATATATAATTCATTATTGTTACTTACGAGAAAATTATATAAATTATATAAAAACTGGAACATGATTTGACATATTAATAAATTTAATTTAATTATTTAATTTCAAGAAAACTATAGCAAAAGATATTATGTCTACGAGTGGATTAATTGATGAGATTGCTATATATATGTGTATTTTATATTTTTAATATTATAATATTTTTATGATAATTATATAGTATATTAGTGAGATTTTGAAAATAATATAATATTTAATTTAATTTAATTTATATATTTCTGTGTTAAATTTATATTTGTAATATTGATATAACATTTTCGATTAAATTATGATAATAAGATAATATTTTCTTTAAATTATTATTTTAAAATTTATATAGTTGATGTAAAATTTTTTGTAAATCCACATATAAATAATATATATATATATATGAGTCATTATCTAGTATATATATGATGAGTAATGAAGAAGAAAGATTAATGAGAATGAACATACTGAAACGTGGGAAGGTCATCGTAACTAGCTTGGAACTGCAAGAACTGAGTAAAGAAGGGAAGAGTCTCCTCGGCACTGAACATGACAATGGAAGCTGTGAGTGTAGCTGCTATGGCCGCCACACGAAGGATGAAATCGAATAACGCCAAACCTCTCTTCGAGCCACCTCCTGCAGCGGCTGCCACAAAACCCTTCTTCTTCTCGACAACAACATGACTTGAACTTTTAGTCACGGTGCTTGGCTCACCTACGTCAATGGTGGTGGACTCTTTTGTCATTCTTATAGTTATTCTCTTTTGCAATTAGGGTTTAAAGAAAAAAGACAAAAGTGTGTGTTGTGTATTGAACTTGTTTTGTGAAACTAATGAGAGATGAACAAGTGTTTATATAGTGCTCGTGTTATGAAGTGGTTGATTATGAATAATTAGTTAGTTAGTTAGTTAATTAGTTAGTTAATGTGAAGTGTTTTCAAATTGTCTGATATTGAGTTTAGTTGATTTGTTAGAGTTCGGGTCCGAAGAGGAGTTGTTGTGTCTTAACTTATCCACTTTAATTGGGTTTGAGCTAACAATTAAAATGTAAATTAGTGAAGTTGGTATATATCGTACATAGACAAAAGAGCTTAATAATGTAACCATATTAATGTAATGGTCTTAACTATTAACAGTATATAAAATGGTCAATTGTGGTATAGAAACATATATATAATTATAATTGTAATAACAATTTGATACTTTAACATTTAAAGAAATTTTATTTAGGAAATTTGAGATGAATATATTGAATTTTTTAAATTAAAATTTTTTATATAAAATTATTTAGAATTTTAAATAGAAATTTTAAATCAAATTCTAATTTTGTTTTCAGCAATAATAATTTATATTTTTAATAGGATTAATTATATAATATTGTATTTGAATAACTATTTATTATTTTAAATTAAAATTTCTTTGAATTATTTGTTCAATACATTTCCGTAAATTTTATCGTCTCGAAATGATAATTTACTTTCTTTTATATATAATTAAGATGTTTATGTTTGCACTAATCATACATAATGTTTATGATGTTCATATAATTAATATTACTTTATTCACATTTTTTTTTTTGGTTTTAATACTTTATTCACATTTGGCTTGGTCTTTTATAGGTATTTTGGTATCTGTATAACTTCTTAAACTTTATATATAATCTTTGTCAAAATTAAGCTTATGAAATTATTAAAGGAGGCACTTACGAAACAAAGTGAAATGGTTGGGTCCATTTTCATAAGTACAAACTTAAACACTTTTTCATTGCGGCCAAACCCTTTCACATTTAAATAAACATCTCGTTTTATTTTCGGGTTTGGCTTAGATCAAGTTTGATTTTTTTCTCAAGAATTTTCGTATATATTAAGTGAGAAATCATGAAAAATGTGCTTATATATATATATTTTTTGATAAAATAAATGTGCTTATATTATATTGTAAGTTAGTGTAGACATAGGAATGAGTCAGATCTCCATAAAGAATAATATAATAATACGAAGAAATTAGGTCTGATTAATTATATATAATTATTTTATTATATATTTTTATGCATTATGGGAGACAACCAAACATACACAAGTAAGTGGCACTACTTAGTGATAAGTGAAGCTAAAATTATTAGTGTTATATATATATTGGTACGTGACCTACATATATATAGATATTTCATGAACTATCAAAACACTATAAAAATACTAGTGTATAAAACTTAGAGTGATACAAATATATAACCATATCTATAAATGAGAAGTGTTATTGGTTGATATTTTTTTAAATTCTTCATGAAAAATTCGTGGTGACAAAAAAAAAAACCCAACTATGACGATGTTATATGTTATGTGTATATATAAAACTTATAATGACAACACAAATGAAACTGATAGGTTAGGTCTGGGACCCAACTAGTGAACTTAAGGACATGATCCATCATGTGTGCAAGTTGCAACAAACGTGGTTGGGTCTCATCGATCATGAAATGCCTATAAATACGAATACATATTCTCAAGTAAACTCATCACTCAACTTAACATTAAGAGAGTAGAGTGAAGTATATATGGCTAATCACAAGAGTCTTTTGTTTATATGTTTGTTAATAGGTTTAGGGTTATGTTCTGCAAGACGAGGACTTCTCACCTCTTCGGAATCCGAGGTTGAAGTCGATTCCTATGGTGTTAAAAGTGGTTTGAGTGCTGGTGTTGGTATTGGTGGTGGTGGTGCTGGCTATGGTGGAGCTGAGGGTATTGGCGGAGGTGGTGGTGGTGGACATGGTGGTGGGGCTGGTGGAGGTGGTGGGGGTGGTCCTGGAGGAGGATCTGGTTATGGAGGTGGAAGTGGTGAAGGAGGTGGAGTTGGTGGGTATGGAAGTGGACATGGGGGTATTGGTGGAGGTGGAGGTGGTGGACATGGTGGTGGTGCTGGNTATGCTGCTGCTTCCGGCTATGGCCAAGGTGGTGGTGCTGGTAGCGGAGAAGGCGGCGGTGGATATTAACCGTGAAAGCATATATATATGAAGAGTAAGAGCCACTTGAGTGAACTGTTTAATATCTCATAAGAGACATAATAGTTTCAATATATTTATGTGGTGATAATAGACTAATCCTTTGTATAAATAAGCCTAAAAAAAAAGCGGCTACTGAAGTGTTTAAATTGTATCAATGTTGTAAGCTACTTATATCGTGTGTGTCAAGTTTTTATAAATATTCCGACAAAGATTCAAAATTTGTATTGATCTAACATAACCTAAATCATGATTCATCTGTTGTAGTAATTCGTGAATAAATAGTTATATTGCAGAGAATAGAACAAAAGACAGTTTGGCCGAGTGGTCTAAGGCGCCAGATTTAGGCTCTGGTCCGAAAGGGCGTGGGTTCAAATCCCACAGCTGTCAAATATTTTTATTTCTTTTCTAGCCAGAAACCATCAAAACGACATCGTTTCTCCAATGAAGAGTGAAGGGCAATTGCTTACATTAATCCATTCCATGAGCAAACTACTAATGGCCCATATAACAAGACTCGGGCCATATAACAAGACTCGGCCCAATATAAAATCATAAAACCCTAATTATAAAATCGATTTCTGAATCTTCTCCAACCTCTACCTCTTGCCAAAATCTGTGTAGGCGGAACAAAAACCCTCTTTCAAATCCGAGTTAATTTTATTCGACCTTAATCATGGTAAGCTTCCTCTGTGTAAATTTTTCATTTTTACTAGTCTAAGAATACATATGTTAATGTGAGTTTTTTTTCCTCAAGCTTAAAAAGTATCAATAATTTTGGTTTTAGATCATGAGTATAGTATTACCCAGAAATTATTGTATTTGGATTTGTGTGAAAAATTGCGTCTTTTTTAATTGTGTAGTCTTGTTTGTGATCTCAACTGCTATGGTTTTATATCATCGAGCTTTATGTAAATATGTTTTCTATAGTCGTCAAGGAGAAAGACAAGAGAGCCAAAGGAAGAGAATGTAACTCTTGGACCTGCTGTTCGTGAAGGAGAGCAAGTTTTTGGTGTTGTTCACATCTTTGCTTCGTTCAATGATACTTTCATTGTGAGTTTTGCTTCACAACTTGAAGCTTCCATGATCATACTTATATATGTTTATGGAATGTTGATATTATATCTCTAAATGCAGCATGTTACTGATTTGTCTGGACGGGAAACACTTGTTCGTATCACCGGTAAGCAACTGTTTTTAACTTCTCTAATATAATCCATTGCACATGTTTCTGATGTTGTTGTCATTGAAGTCTCTTGACTTCAGTCATCAGTGTTATTTAGAGTGTCTGATCTTTTGTTCTGTTGATATTGATTAGGTGGAATGAAGGTGAAAGCTGATAGGGATGAGTCTTCACCTTATGCAGCTATGCTTGCTGCACAAGATGTTGCTCAACGTTGCAAGGTACTTCACTGACCTAAAAGGCCTCACTTTGTTCCATAGATGTTATAACTATGTGAACGAACCATGTTCAAAATACAGGAACTTGGAATTACTGCCATGCATGTGAAGCTTCGTGCCACAGGTGGAAACAAAACCAAGACACCTGGTCCTGGTGCTCAATCTGCTCTTAGAGCTCTTGCTCGTTCCGGCATGAAAATAGGACGTATTGGTAAGCTTCATACTCTAGTCTAATCTCTCTCAGATATGAACTTAACTTGTGATTTGTCTTTGATCATTTCTAAGATTAATCTTTTCTTGTTTTCAGAGGATGTTACTCCCATCCCAACAGATAGTACTCGTCGAAAGAGTGGTAGAAGAGGAAGAAGGCTCTGAGTTTTTTTGGTCTTATGTGACTTGCTTTGTTTTGCTCTCATATGTGTTTCATTTTGTTATAACATTTCTTTTGTGTTTTTGAATTTGGAGTGTTTTTGTTAATTTGAACAATATTATTCTACTATTATATGATTCCATGGCAAAAAAAAAAGAAATTTAACTATGAAAAAAATTTAAAATATTATTGTATTAAAATTTAAAAAATAACGACAATATCTGGTAAGAAACTTGAAAAATAAATTCAAAGTTAATGAGACGTGAAAATGATAAGTTTGGGCTTTATAATCAAAGGCCCATAAGAGGAAGGAGATGTGTAAATGTCTCTCTAAATAATTAGTATTGTAAATGAACTTAGTTAAATAATAGGGCTTATAAGGAGAGTCCAATTGACGATAAGTTAATGGGCTTTGTAATCAAAGGCCCATAAGAGGAAGGAGATCTGAAAATGAACTTGGTCTCCTAAAATAATAGGCCTTATAAAGAGAGTGCAATAGATCGTAAGTTAATGGGCTTTACAATCAAAGGCCCATATTATAAAATCCACACAAAACCCTAAAAATTGAACCACTATAAAGTTTCAATCTTTAACACATTTTGCTCTGTTTCTACATTTCCGGCGAACGTTAAGATGCAGATCTTCGTGAAAACACTAACTGGCAAGACCATCACTCTCGAGGTCGAGAGTAGTGACACAATCGACAATGTCAAAGCCAAGATCCAGGACAAAGAAGGTAATCTTCTATTTACTTTTTCATAATTTTGAAATTTTAAGATCACTTATCGATTCGTTTTTTACTCTTTATCTTAGGAATCCCTCCGGATCAACAGAGATTGATCTTCGCCGGAAAACAGCTTGAAGATGGTCGCACCTTAGCTGACTACAACATCCAGAAAGGTTTTTGATTCTCTTTGAAATGAAATCATCTGAGCTGTGATTGTTTTTGTTTTGTTGATTCAAATCTCTGTTTTGGGTTATAAACAGAGTCAACACTTCATCTTGTTCTGAGGCTTAGAGGAGGTATCATTGAACCTTCTTTAATGGCTTTGGCTCGTAAGTATAACCAAGACAAGATGATCTGTCGCAAGTAAGCATTATAAATACAATTTACTAATGTATTGAACTTAACTACATTCATCATTTGAATTGTAACATTAGGTTTTTAAGTTGGTTCATTTAGTTCTTGTTGGTGTTGTAATGTGATCTAAGGCTTGTTTGGAAGTTTTGTCTCATGTTAAACATGACTTTTGTTGATTTAGGTGTTATGCTCGTCTTCACCCAAGGGCTGTGAACTGTAGAAAGAAGAAGTGTGGCCATAGCAACCAGGTTTGGTTTTTTTAGTCTCTTTATATTATTTAGATTTTATAATTCTATAGATTTATCTATGATTGAAATTTTTTTTTGTTTCTTTTACAGTTGAGGCCTAAGAAGAAGATCAAGTGATCATCACCTTTCACCAAAGGCTTTTATTTATGTTATATTTTGTGTTTCTCTTTAATGACACAACTCTACAATCTTGTTTCAATGTTGGATGTTAAAGATTTTTATTAGTAAATCTGATTTTTGGCTTCTCTTTTTAATAAATTCCAAATCTTTGCCATTTTTTTTTAAAGTTTAGTTCCATCTTAGTTATAGAGTTCTCTTAAGAACAAACACACTCAGAGATCTTAGATTGCTGTTTAAGAAATTCAATTATTGAAAATAAGAAATCTTACATTGAAGGTGAAAGAAGTTGAATCCCAAGTAAGTAATTATTTTCATGACTTCAAAACCCAGAAAAAGTGTCAGAAGCATCTGACTTTCACAAATGTGTACACAGATAATCGTTACACAGACACAACACACTAATTTGAAGTACCTTAGTTGACTTGTGAGAGAGGTGACCGTGTTAGCTGTTGCGGTTTAGATTCCTTGGTCACAAAGGATTCATAAGAGTTGTTTTCACGAAACTCTTCAATTAATGTCTCTATTGGCATAGCTCGTAGTGATTCAATAGTGGCTTTAGTTGGGACCTCTGGTTCATTCCTTGTTGGAGTTGTCCCTGTAGGCTCATACTCCTGTGATTCACCAAACGAGAGCTTGAAGATAAGACTCTTCTTAAAGTGAAGAGAGTACTTATGTAAAACTTACCATGTATCTTTGTTGAAACGTTTCTTGAGCTTTATCCTCAATGCATCTAGTTTGACAACAATGATCTTGTTGGAAAGTTTCAAGAGTTTTTTCATGAGTTCTAACATTTTCCAGGATTTGTGATACAGACTCTTTTTCGTCGTCTGAGATCCCTGAAAGATTACAAAGATATCAGTTTAGGCCTAAGTGGACAAAAGAAAATAGTCATGATCTTACGGTTAATCTCCTGGATTATCTCAGTGCTGGTCTTGGTTACATCTTTCTCAGCCATAGTCCTTGCTGAATCTACTTCAGCATCGTGCTGCTCGTTATTATGACAAGCAGACCTAAACAAACAATTATATTGAAGTTACATTGAGAAGAAACATCATAAAACATGGAGATGAAATACTTAAACTACTTACCTAACAAGTGAAGAGACATCTGTGACTTGCTTACTGTTCATCTCCTTCAGAGATTCATGAGTTGTCTTGTAGTGTTTGAAAGCTGATTCCGCATGACCCACACTAACACATAGAAAGATAAGGATAAGGTTTAAAATGCTTAATTGAAAAGTTGTAATTCAAAGGATAAGCAAAACTTAGTAAGGAACTTACGATTGCTGAAGTAGTAACTCCATTCGACAATGTTTTGCAGCTGAGAAATCAGCAGATTCGCTAGCATCACTCTCAGCTTGCATGGAAAATGTCTCCCATTTTCTTTTTGCGTCATTAGCAAGATTGTTTACAACAGAGACGTGTTTTTCGAAGAATGTTTTGTTGGAAGAGAAAGTATCTTTAAAGTTATGGAGTCTTGAATCCACCTGCAAAGCAAAATAATAAAGTCTTATGTAACATAAAGTAGAAGAGAGAGAAACAAATGAAGGAAGAAGTAACAAACCAATTCGTGTTGGCGACGAATGTGATTTGAGACTAGGTTAGTTAAATCTGCTATAAGTTTCTCTGTATCAGATTTTGACTGAGCCTGTACAACGCATATCAGTTATAGATGGGATCAAACAAAGATGTTTAGTGTGAAGATTGAAGAAATGTAGTATCATGACCTCGTAAGTCTTTTGAAAATCAATAATGCTGTTTATTTGATTATCATTTGCCTCTGCAGCTTGACTCTCAGCATTTTTAGACTCTTCCATAAGCTTCTGAAAGAATGTACTTGTGTATTCAGACATCTCCTGTGTTTTCTCTATTGTTGTGTGGAACCTCTGTCTCAGTTCCCTCGCAAAGAGTGCCATTTCTCCCTGATGGGATGAGAGAGCACTTTGAAGTTCATCAAATAACGACGATGTTGCCTCATCTCCTGAAGTAAGAAACTGAAATCGACAAGACAACTTTTATAAACACACTAAAAGTCACTACAAGAAATGAAACAAGTTAACAAAGGCGTACCTCATCAATGGAACAAGCACTTGAAGTAGTCAATGCTGAAACTTCCTCAAGACAAGCATTCGAGTTAGCCTTGTGCAAGCGAACTACATTCTGCATTGCCTCCAAGTGAGAACTATATAAATCCCTTGAGGCTTGTACCTTCTTTTTCATTTCTAGAATTGCCTGGACAAACAAAATTTCAAATAGTGTTACAAAGTTAGACAACTCCTAGAGATCGCAACTTTCAGCATAAATTTATGCTACCCTTGAAAATTTTTTTGAGACCAGAAATTACTCATTGATTGTTAGAAAACCAAAGGAACAAAACAGTTTGATACCTTGCTGTGTGCCTTTAAACGAGATTGGGACAGTTTGTTAACACCCTGAAGGTGTGCATTTTGCTGGGACAGACATGAAGAAACCATGCTGAACAAATTGGAAATTTGTTCAGAGAGTTCAACTTGGTAATTGTCGACAACTTCTCTGTTATCTGCACTGAGCTTGTCTTCTCTTCCTGCACAACAGCAAATAGAAAAAAACATATTGACAATCCTTATGACATTGCTAATGAAAAAGCAGCAAAAAATAGTAAATACACATACCAATTTTTTGGTGTAGTGAAGCATTGTCTCTAGTAGCTTTCTCTAAGTTGGTTTGCAAAATGCAAGCTTGTTGAACCAGTACATTTTCTGGCAAAATGTGACATGTTAGAAAACTTTTCAAGCATTTGATAAGAGTAATGTTAAAAAAAAAACACACCGGATTTTTTCTGTTCCGAAATGATGAAATCTTTCTCCTTCATAGCATATTGAGATTTCTTCAATTCCTCATTTGTGGAAGCAAGCACTTTGCATGTTTGGCTCAAGTTTTTCTCGGTGATATCAAGATTGCTAGTCAGATCAGAACATTCTTGAACTTGACCAACATACTTATCTTGCAACTCTTCAAGTTTCTGGTAACAAAAATATGTAAATAACCATGATCACATGTAGTTTACTACACTAAAGTTAATAATTTTGATCTATAGAGTAAGAGAAAACAAACTTTTTGATAATTCTCTATCTGACCACCCATCTGTTCAATCTGCTCAGCCATTGCCTAAAAATAAAGCATCAAAAATTTATATCAGTAGAAAAGTGAGGCAAAGGGGTTACTATGTCCTCTAAGGTCTAATGAACATTTTTTTTCTTCAACAAATTAAAAATGCTGAGGAACAATTGTGCACAGCAACTCAATACCTTTTTTTCAAGCTCCTCTTGATAGTATCTCTCTTTTGGCATATAAACACCATTTTTCTCACGGGAAGCATATACCTCTAAATAGACAAGCAAAGAAAACATATGAGTAATAGACCAGCAGAGGAGTCCGAACAGAAGCCTTATTTATTAGCGAGTAATTTTGTGTTAAGCTAAGTGAAAGTACTTCATCAGTCACCCCTCTTACCTGCCTTAAGTCGTTCTATTTCACCATAAAGGTCCTTGATCAAAGTAGATTTCATCATTTTCTGGTTAACCTGCCAAAAATAAATGTGCAAGAGTACTAAAATGAATTCTAATTTTTCAGTGGTTGGCCTGAATGAAAACAAGATATATGAAATAGAGATTAAAATTTATGAATGAAGAAAACGGGATAAATACCTCTGGTTTGTTTCTAATATTCTTAGCCCTGTGTGCATAATCTAGAGTACTCAAGGTTTCCTCCAGACAATGAACGGCAGGCGAAACTGTTGCTATGATACATGTCTTTGTTCTCCCACCAAGTGAATCACGTAGTAAACGGGTGAGCTTACTATCCCTAAATTTCATTCAATAAACAATTATAGGATTCAGCATATCTTGAAACACTACTATGTGATCACTTTAGAAAAGACACAAAAAACCCCAAGAAAGAAGAAGTTAAACCTGTAAGGAACATGTCCAAGATGTTCAACCAAAGCACTAATAACTCGCCCTAGTGTAAGAAGACTTTTGTTTATTTCACCAGCTTCTCGAGCCCGGCCCTGGATAGCAATTCACTATTGAGTAAATTTTGACATTACCAGACATGTAATGTAATCTAATAATATAGAGGAGACAACTTACATCCCTAGCACCAGACCGTGATATATTTTCTGATCCTGCCAAGTCAACCAAGTTCAGCTTGCCACATTTGATAAGTTCTTCACCTTCTGGAGTAGCTTCTCTGATATGTATTGTTATTGAGAAGAGAGAATGTGACCGACTGCAAGAAAATAATTTGATTATTTAGGTGAAATCTTGACATTAATGAGCAAAGAACACAAACATACAATGCATTACCTTGATTGTTTATTCAACAATGTTTCAGCAGTCCGCCGTTTAGAGGAACCTCTCTCGAGCAAAGCAAAGATTTCATTGGCACTTGTCACGATTTCTTCTTCCAATCCTCTAACAAGCACACCACCTTTTCCGTCCTCCATTAGAGGTAACGGCTTCTTTTGTTTATCTTCAGCAGTAACTTTGGTTATATCTTCAGGAGCAAGCAAATCAGTAATCTCTTCATTGTAGAGTTCCAAAAACGTGACTTTAACACTGTACTCAGCTTCCTGACCCTCAAGAGTATCAAAGATTTGTTTTACAGCTCTAGGTATAACACCTGCTTCTGCAGGAAGACCTCCAGTAGGGCCGCTCTGTCCCATTTACAAAAAAAGAGGTGAATAGCTTAGATTATTGAACTTCACCAGTCAACCTTAAAAAGCAAAATACAGTACCTTAGATCTTCTACATTCTCCTTCCATTGTATATGTTTTCCCTGTACCAGTCTGACCATAAGCAAATATTGTACAATTAAAACCTTCAAGTACTTCATTCACAATTGGCACAACAGCTTGATCATACAAATCCTTTTGTTGTGCCGATGGTCCAAACACCTGTGTTCAACATATAGAACACACATTCAGGTTGTAGATACTCACTAAACTCCATCAAAGATCACATGATTGATTACTGTATTTATACTTTCCATAACCAAAAATGTATAATTGAATCTACTGAAACAAACTAGGCTAAATATTGAGAAGACGCAACTTTTTTTTTACCTTATCAAAAGTGAAAACCCTATCAATGTGTTTCCCAGCGATATTTTGAGAAACAGCAACTTCTCTTTGAAAATCATTACATGTGAGAACCTGAGGAGCATTACTCCTCAATTCACCATCACTAAATGGCCTGCCAAATAAATAATAAAAACCCAGAAATTCAGAAAAAAAAAGGTTTGATTCGACTCAGTAGCGGAATCATCAGAACCTTAAATTTCAATTTCGAGAAATTGATTTGACTGTACCTGCATCGAAGGAGGACTTGAACATTGACGCCTTTCTCTTTATCGTGGCGGCCGGACATCTTATATCGGTGAGCAGACGGTGAATCCAGGACGACTGATATCAAATAAAATAATTTCTACTGATCCAAAAAAGTTATCTTATCTCTTTTTGCCCTCTCACCGGCGACAGGATCTGAGTAGAGTGAGAGCGGGGCGATTTGAATTAATTTGAAGAGGCGCTCCTCTTTTTTTCTTTCGAATTTTAATTGTTTTTTGTTGTGTTACGATTTTATTATATACTATATACTATATAATATAATTAATAATATCATTCCTTTCTAAACGATGACTTAAAGTCCATATTTTACATATCAGCCCATTAAAGCCCAAATAGCTGCTTTAAGAAGTTACAACTGATTTGGTGGACTACATCTACATGGGCTTTTCGGTACTCATAGCCTATCCAGTAACACAAACGCTGTAATAGTGTAAAAAAAAAAATCATTTACTGAAATCAATGTAATTATTACGAAATGAGGTAACTATGTAGAAGATAAATAAGTAAAAACTGTAAAATAAAGGGTTTAAAAAGACGAATTAATATGAAAATATAAAAGATCTTTTTGGATATTGACCTTTGACAAAAAAGTTCAAGACGAAGATTAATATATCAGTGGAGTGGAGTAAAATATTAGTTATGGTTAAATGGATTGGATTATTCGGATCGGATCTGCAAAAACCGAAATAGATCGGATTTGGATTACTCGGATATTAATGAATAAATTGATTGGTATAATTTTATTTTTAATTCAGATTTTGGATCGGATCGAATATCAATTTATTCGGTTTATTCGGGTTGCTAGGATGATTCAGATTAAAATTTAATTTTTGAATAAAAAAATTTAAATAGAATAAATCAATTAAATAACTTTTTTTATCCGATTAATCTTAAATTTTTTTATATTGATCCGATCCGATTAAATCTTGATTCAAACTGATTAATCAGAATTATTTATTTATTTATTTATTCAGTGAATTTTAAAATTTCTAAATAACCCGATTACTAAATAATTTAATCCAATTAACAGGATTGACTAGGGTAAGTGAGTACTGCTACTGGTTATGATGCCAAGCGACAAGGTCTTTGTAAGATAGTTCTCTACATCATCCATTACCATCACACCACCACCAACTTGTCTTTTTCACAAAAATTTATTTCCACGCTATATATATATTTCGTATAACATATACATTTTCAACAAAATACATAAAATATTTATATGGTTGAATCATACTTTTTTGTAGTATACATGTATATATATAAAATATTAATAACTATAATAATTATGTAAAATTTAAGAAAAATGATTTAATTAGTACATCAATCATAATCATTATTTTAATTTCGGCCACTCTCTTTATGCATTATGATATATAAATATTTGTATTGTCTCTGTCTTTACCCATTTTACCCTTTAATAGAATCTGGTGAATCATTCTTCTTCATAGACAGGTTAACAACACATCTCTCTCTTCTTCTTCTTCTTCCCTTATCGTTTTGGTTTGCCGAGAAAACGCAGGAAAAAGTTTCTGCAAAACTCGGTGACCAGATTTTGATTTTCCCTCCATAACATCGGTGAGATTTGTCTTTGTTTCAGATTTTGATTTGAATTTGGTCTTATAAAATTTGAAAATTATGGCGGAAGAACATCGATGTCAGACACCGGAAGGTCATCGTCTCTGCGTTAATAACTGTGGTTTCCTTGGAAGCTCAACTACAATGAATCTATGCTCAAATTGTTATGGCGATCTTTGCCTTAAACAACAACAAGCTTCCATTAAATCAACAGTTGAATCCTCTCTTTCTCCTCCGTTGATTGAATCGATTTCCTCCTCTACGTCTATGATCACACCTGTTCNATAAGATATGATCCAAAGTCCAGATCCGTTTGGTTTACGTTAACCGCTTCTTCACGAAAATTCTAAATGCTATCGGTGGATCTTGGCCGTTCATTATGTTTTAAATAATTACAAACACGTGTCATACGATTATAGCTTGGACGGCTTCATCATCTTTCAATTATTTTCCTTTTTATTTCCGAAAGAAATTAAAAGTTTTATAATTAAATTATTTGGCTTTTTGCTTGTAAACAAAAATAAGGAGAGTTTTTCTTTGGGAAAAAGAAAGAAAAAAATATAAAAGTTTAACCGGTAAATTATATAATTTCTTTTAAAATTTTTAAATTACATACAGTAAGAAAAATATATAATACATGAGACATTTCCATGCATTATCAAATTTATATCACATAATCTACCTTTTGGGCTGGGCTTGCAGGCCCACTAAAATTCTTCTCGTTGCGTCGTAGTAATAAACCACTTAAAGCCCAAGAAACGAATTTTGTCACGTGCCATTGTTTCTTACCTTAGAGATAGATATTTATTTTGTTTGCATTCTCAATAACTGAACGTAAATTTCAGAAATAGTACATGAGAAGAAATAAGAACCTCGAATAAAAAACATATGGATGGTATTGGGACCCACATACGTACTTGACTACTTGTCCCTTTCAGCTTTATCAACATCATCACACCGAACCAAAAACACTAAACACCAAAATCCCCGACAAAATTTAAAGAACTTGTTTACTCTCTCTCTATCTTTGTGGATGATTCTCTTCAAGCTCAGGTCTTTAGTTTTTTTTTTGGGAGTCTCTGTGAGCTCTCAAGTGCAAACCCATTTAACCTGCTAATGTTCTTAGGTACACTTGCCTTTGTTTGTTTCCATTTTTGTTAACTTTGTGTATTTTGATTTTGGTTGCTTTTGATTGAGATTTCAGCTTATTAACACATTTTGGATTCCATTTGAGTCAATTATATAATATCTCTTTTGTGGTGATTTGACATCTTTTGAAGTTGTATCCTCACTTCATGAGATCTGGGATTGGCAAAGATAAAAACTTTTCTTTTTTATTTGAATTATGGTCTTGTTCAAGCAAATCATATCACTGAATCGAACCTTGCTTGTGGGTTTTATTAAAAGTCTGGGGTTTGCTAACAAAAATGACATCTTTTGTTAATTAAAGTCCAAAAATGTCATCTTTGTGTATAGTCAGTCTATAATGGCTGTTACTTGTCAAAGCTTCTTACATGGCTCATCATTTCATTTCTATGTTACATCCTTCTTTCTTCTTCCCTTTACTCGAAATAAGACATTGCTCTTCCTTTGGATGATTTCTCTTTGGTTTATTTTAATGAATCCTTTAAGGTCTGTTCTTGTGATTTGTTGCAGGGTGTTGTAGTCGTCGTATCTTTACTATGAATCAAGGAAGATGAGTCTCTCACTCTTCACTGTAAGTCATTGTGATGGGGTCGTTTGTGGGTGGTTGTGAAATTGTTGAGGAGAAGGATGTGGTCAAGTCAACTAAACATTCTAGCAGATATAGTATGCCTCCTTTGGGATCAAGTAAAGATACGGAGCAGCGTCCTGCATTGAAGTCAGAGTACCAAGGTTCTATGGAGTATGACATTGATCAGCTTTTCCAGTCTATAACTATAAAATCATCACCAAGAAGAATGATGAGTTCTTCTTTCAATCATCTTGAGACAAGTGCAAGTGCTGGAATGAGCAGGAGCACAAGCCCTTTGAAGAAAAGTGTTATGAAAAAGCCCTTTCATATGGGAACCCCTCGATCACCAAGAGTTGGTCCCTCTGATTCTATATCACTAAAGCAGGCTTTGAGAGATCTTTGTATCTCTAAGGCTTCAGAAATGGCTGCACAGAAACGGTTATCGAAATCTGCAACTGCTTCTCCGAGGGTTTCTGAAGCAGACAGGATAAAGAGTCTTTACAGACAGGTTTTGAATGAATCTGCTGGCAGGTCTGGACTTACTGTGGACAAGGGTAAAAGAAGCTTGGTTGAAGTCTCTTTGATGCCCGTAGACGATATTCCCAGCTCTTCCCAGAGTGTTCCTTATGTCCCTGAGACAGAGCCTTCTAACTCCTGTTCTGAATCATCTCAGGCTGAAACCCTTCTTCAGGTACATGGAAACAGCTCGGGGTTAAAGACAATGGATTATCAAATGCTGGAGACTACATTGCTGCGTAAATCCAACAAATCTGGATCTTGCCTCAGTTCTAGGAGTAGAGATTATGAGATAGATGTAGATCAAAATCCTACATCTCCTCCTCATGTGGTCACTGAAGATCAATTAGTGGAAATAGACAAACATATAACCTCGTTGCCTTCGTGTTCTAGAAGCATAGTTGATGCTAAAGAGCTAGACAAGAGCATCATCACATCAACTAGACTGAAGACTGAGCCAACAGCTCTGGACTCAGGAACAGAGAACAGTAAATTGGTGAACAATGTAAGAAGAAATATCCCACGTCCGAAGCCGCGACCAAAAAGGAAGATTTTACTAAAAAAGAAGTTAAAAATCTCAATAGCTTCTGCTACAAAAGTGGTAGAGAAAGTCGATATCTCCTCAGAGCCTAGTGCAAGTCAACTTCTGTGCCAGAGATGCCACTGTACGTTAAAGAGCACCACAAATGAAAACCATGCTCCTACTATTACTGAGAAATGCTCAAAGGATTTGAGATCTTTCTCAAAAGAAATCAGTATAGAAGCAAATCAGGATTCACTCGCAAGCCCACATCTCATTTGCATTGTCAAGTGTAGTAAAGAAGCCAACAAGGATTCTTCTGATTCTTGTGAGGTTAATGATAGTGGTGAAACTGTCATTGTCATGAAACAAGATGTCTCTACAAGCAATTATAATGGAAAAGGTGATGTGGAAGAACATAAAAGTGAGAATCCAAATTCCAATGAAAAGTTCGAATTCTCTTTGAGCTCAAAGGATAGCATAGGAGACATCAGCAACAGCACAAGTATGAGTGAGGAAACCAATCTGAGCAGGTTTAGCTGTGGTAATAAACCTCACATGTCTATGGACATGAGATGGGAAGCAATAAGGCATGTAAAGATGCAGTATGGCTTGTTAGGACTCCGACATTTCAATCTTCTGAGAAAGCTTGGTTGTGGAGATATCGGAACAGTTTATCTTGCTGAACTGGTTGGTACGAACTGTCTTTTTGCGATAAAGGTAATGGACAACGAGTTCTTGGCCCGAAGGAACAAGACACCAAGAGCACAAGTGGAACAAGCAATACTTAAAATGTTGGACCATCCTTTTCTGCCTACATTGTATGCGCAGTTTACTTCAGATAATTTATCATGTCTAGTAATGGAGTATTGTCCTGGTGGTGATCTTCATGTCCTAAGGCAGAAACAACTCAACAGGTGTTTCTCCGAAGCCGCAGCTAGGTAAGACTACTCACAAAGTTTTTCTCTGATTAGTAAGTTAAGTGGTAATGTAGCGTAATATTGGTGTTATTGTTCACAGGTTCTATGTAGCAGAGATCCTCCTTGCGCTTGAGTACTTACACATGCTTGGTGTTATATACCGAGATTTGAAACCAGAGAACATACTAGTCCGAGAAGATGGTCACATTATGCTTACAGATTTTGATCTCTCACTTAGATGTGTGGTGAACCCAACTCTTCTCAGATCAACTTCTCCACCCGGGAAAGATCTTGCAAGGATGTCAGGGTCATACAACACATCCAATTGCATTCAACCTTTATGTATTGAACCATCGTGTCGAGTCCCATGTTTCAGCCCTAGGCTCTTATCAACCCAATCTAGAAACTCAAAACCAAGAAAACCGAAAAGGCCTGATGTTTTAACCCAACAGTTCAGATCATTACCTCAGCTTGTGGCTGAACCAACCGAAGCAAGATCAAATTCGTTTGTAGGAACACATGAGTACTTGGCCCCAGAGATCATTAAAGGAGAAGGACATGGTGCTGCAGTAGACTGGTGGACGTTTGGGGTTCTTCTCTATGAGCTTTTGTATGGGAAGACACCTTTCAAAGGTTATGACAATGAGGAGACACTGTCCAATGTTGTGTTTCAGAACCTCATGTTTCCTGATAGCCCGCTCGTGAGCTTCCAGGCAAAGGAACTGATCAAAAGATTGCTAGTAAAGGATCCAGAGAGCCGTCTCGGGTCAGAGAAAGGAGCTGCAGAGATCAAGAGACATCCTTTCTTTAAAGGATTGAATTGGGCTCTCATTCGTTGCGCCATACCGCCTGAGCTGCCTGATATCTTTGAAAATGGTGTATCGGAAGCGAATTCTCCCGAGGGAAATAGTAGGTATCTTGAATGTAAAGCCATTGGAGATCATCTTGAGTTCGAGTTGTTTTAAAGAATAGATAAAGATAATACGGTCTAAGCAGACCAGAAACTTTTCTGGTTATGCTATGATCCAGAATCTGAATTAATAATAAGCCAGTTCACCTTTTGAATCCCACCCTAGTTGGTGAATACACCAAAGGAACAAGAACATGAGTAATGCAGGAGTTTCAAGCCAGAGAAGAAGAGATCAAGAGGAAGAAGATAATGGTCAAGGAGAAGACTGAACAGT
Source organism: Leavenworthia alabamica (assembly GCA_000411055.1). Taxonomy (NCBI): domain Eukaryota; kingdom Viridiplantae; phylum Streptophyta; class Magnoliopsida; order Brassicales; family Brassicaceae; genus Leavenworthia; species Leavenworthia alabamica. The sequence goes on from KE159448.1 coordinate 103,973, forward strand.
GACTTGGGTTTGCAGAGGAAGCCACAAGAAGCTTGACCCGAACATTCGAAACAGGAAGGCAAGCCATGACGTTCTCAGTGATGTACAGATTCCTCTTCGCTAAACTAGGAAGTCCAATAAGTTGTTAACACCCTACTCTTCAAAAATGCAAACCAACACTGATGGAGTATATATGAAAACTTACATATCCTTATTAAACAACACCAACATTGTCTCAAAGGAGCTTGATATCATGGGAGATCCAGTGAGAAAAGTCGGCATGATAAGAAAAAAAATCGATATGGCCAATAGAGATATCAAATCTTTGTCTCAGAGTTGCTTCTGTTTACATCTACAACTCTATTAATGCCAATCAATAGTCACATCGGATGATGAATACCAGGAGAAGGAATACAAAGAGATAATGGAGGCTTTCGACAAAAACAACAAAGAGAAAGCTCACCTTCTTTCAATCTTAATGGAGGTATATATCAATCATACACTATCACAGATTCTCTAAGACTTTTAGCTTTGGGGACTGCAGTCGTAAACTCGTAATGCTCATGGCAATCACGGTGATCTTCTTGGCAGCTACTGACTGAAAGTGAAAGAGTACGAGTGAAGAAGCTGGAAGAGATAAACAAGACTGTTGGATACTTGCGGTAATGGATTCTACCTATTACAAAGAAACCTGTTTAAGGTTTTGGCATAACTTCTGGATTTAAGTTCCTCTCTTAACGTGAAAAACGTGTAACAGAATGTACTTTAAGAAATTCATACCTAAAAGTGATTGTTGTTCCTTCTGAGTCCCATGCCGAAGCTCTTTACTCAGATAATGGTTTTGTATTCTTCCAGCAACTTTGGGATGTCATCAATCCTCAACTGATAATATAAATGGAAATTAGACGTATCAGACCTGTGTGCATAAAAATTCTATACGGAAAAATAAGGAAGAGACAGAGTAATGCATATCCTCAACGCTGTTATGCATCACATTGGAAATATCTATATCTTATGGCCTTCTTGCATAATGTGTACTCATGGTGCAGCATATATGAAAACTAAGACAACTTTAAAAACTCTTTTTACAAATTCTCAAATCAACTTAAAAAAATAGAATATTTAGCTCCCTAGCTCAGAACTCAGGTGAGATACGTACAAGGGACATTATGAATTATGACGCAACAAGTTGTTTGATTGGTGTCAAATGTTCAAGAGAGCGAATAATAGGAGGACAAAATGAAGTATTACCTCGGAAGAACTTCTGATATGATAAAATGTAAAGGTTTTTGTTCCGGGGAAGCCAAAATCAGTAGATGTTACGCTGCTCTTTGCTCTGGACACACCCGCCAGAGCAATGGAAACAAACATGTGAGAAGTAAAGGAAGAAGCAAATAATTTCATGGTCATGTGGTTGATTCCAGGCAAAATCAAGAAATAACCATGTAATCGACAGACAAAGATAATCTAAACAAGAACAGAGTTTGGCAGGGTCATGGGTAAGAAAGAGCTCACATATATTTTCGAGTAACTAGTCGCTGATAATCTCGAAGTAAGGAACCAAGCTCTTTTAGTTGTATAGTTGTTGGACTGGATTCTTTCCAATGTTGACGAAGTGCTTGAGCTGCGATCTTTTCATTGGGAAGCATTTAAGTACAGGATTCACACATCCAGAAATAGACAAAGGAAAGATCACCTGAATCATGGAGGCCCGATCATCAACTATATCTCCCTCAATTAACCTTTTTCCTAATTCAATGAATTCTTGATCTTCTGACTCCTCGGGAATTTGAAGGTGCAACACTGATGGAACAGATATTCCTATCTTCTTTTGCAATTCAATAAAAGCGGATCCCTCCTGTCCCTTTTCCTGCTGTGGTCAGACTCGCAATCGTTTAAACAGGTTGCAATTACATTTGACTGCACTGGAGAGAAACACATATGTAGGAATTCAATTACCTTATCCAATTCTCTCTCTGACTCTATAACTTCAGGAGGATTATTAGCTTGGGGTACAGAAGACCTCTTGGCTATCGGATCATCTGAGAAAAGCGAAAAAGAATAGGGTGAGGTTGTGCTGAAAGCAGCGAAGTGAAGTTATCTAGAGTTTTATACATTTTTTTCTTAAACACGAATAGAACTTCATAACTTCCAAAAAAATTGATAAAGAAAAAGATTTTGCTAGAAACTGAAGTGGAGCTAATTGCCTACAGTCTATGGACTATACCATGACTGATTCGTCCGGCGATACTAAAGTCTTTCAACACATAAATCACAGAATGATAACTAAGTTGGGAAATTTTTGGAGGTAAAGACATCAGTGCAAATAAAAATAAAATACCTTCAGGCACCAACCACCAGAGATCACCGAAGGTCAATTTTCCATCAAAACCACCAATTAAAAGATGACGAGCTCCAATACAAGTCATGGTATGGTAAGCTCGAGGAGGAGGAGCCTCATTGCTTATCGGTAAGTGTTTCCACTGAGCAGTTACTGGAATGTGAAAATAACAATTTAGCAGAAACAACATTAGCATAGAAACAAGAAAAATGATCAATTACATCACAGTCAATCATCTCATTAAATTGTACTATAGTAAATTTTTAAGGTGGATTTTGGATTTGCAGGTTGCCTTGACAAATTTGCAGGTTGCTTTAGAGATGTAATGAGACGAGTGAGCAATAATCTACCTCTGTCCAAAATTACAGTGTCATTATAATAGACATCATAACGAGTCAGCCATCCACCAGTTCCATGTCCCCCAAATAACAGAAGCTGCAAAAATAAAATTAATGATATCATCTTGATTAGAAACATATATAATAAGGAGCAAACAGGAGCTGATAAGACATACATAATGTCCCCCAGATGTAACTGTATGACCACATCGAGCTGATGGTGCTTGACCAGGGAGCTTGAGTTGGGTCCATCCAGGTGTTTCAAGCTCTTTCTCCCACAACAAAGGTAAACCACAATATCATCAGCAAACGGAAAAGAAGAGAACAAACAAAGATGGAAATCTGTCCATTTTTAAGAAATTTAATTAAGGATGAACCTTCATCAATCAGACCCTTCAAAGCCCATAAATCACCCATGATTGGGCCACCACCTCCTGTCAAAGATAGCCATATCACACACCATATTTTCAGTTAAGTTGTTATTGACTTAGCCAAACAAATTGTGATCATGACCTATTCTGCAGAACCAAACTAATATCAAACTAGTTAAACATTTATAAGTATGAATCCTTAGGATTGGAAGAGAGTTTCTAGAATACATATACATCACTACACCCAGTCAGGAAACTTCTTCATACTGAACTTATTAACTGTCAGCGACGGGGAAGTTAAGCACATCAACATCCCTAACATTGTTTGACGAATGAAAAGCCGGAATAGCAAATTAACATTTGATGAGTTAGCTTCTTGAGCAATCACACTTATCAGTTATGTTGTTCAGTAAAGAGGAAACAAAACCGAGTAGCAATATTTCTTTGTACTGAGTATGCCAAACACCTTAACGTATTTAAGGAATAGAGCCAAGGTGAATTCAAAAGCCAACAGCAAGAATCTACAAAGTTTTGGTGTAATCTACCTCGGCCACCGAAAACAAGTAAGCGTTTCTCAACCATGGTGGCTGTATGACCACATCTAGGAGGTGGCAATGATCCTGAAACTGACAGCTCCATCCATTCAAGAGACACTAATATATACCAAGAAAGATAGCATTATCAGCGACTAAAAATAGTTTTATCTCAAAAATGAAACAAACGAGAGAAATTAAGTTTACTTGTGTCCATAACATACACATCTGACAGCCACTTTTTACCATCCCAGCCGCCACACCTGCCAACAATCTAGGTTTAGCTATACAAGCAGCATGATCATATCAAAACGTATAAAGATAGTGACGTCTAAAGTTTTTCACTTACAACACAATTTTTTGGTTCCCAATAGCAGCAGCAGCAGCAAAATCACGAGGTGTAGGTAAGTCGCCGAAGCTAGTAAGCTCAGACCACTGCCATATATCTGCAACAAATGTTATCAGCCGTAACGAATAACTAGAGATTATCACAGAAATGCCAAAGCAGGGTACTAAAAACTCCCACACACCTGTATCTAGAACCCAAAAGTCGCCCAACCTGAAACATGTTAATAGAAACAAGCTATTAAAGGCCGGTGATAGTAGAATGTAAGCCGATATAAGAACAAACTACACCAGTGTGTACCTCTTGCCACCACAACGTCCACCAAAGATGAACATATGACAATCAATTGTGATTGCAACATGAAATGCTCGGGGTGAAGGACCGACTTGTCCTTGAGACATGCTTCCAGTACATTCTGGCTCAAACCAGAGTTTATTTTCTAGTATAGACAAGATAAAGAACAAAGAATCATAAGACAAATAATATTCACATGATCATCAGTAAAGCTATGTAAACCAACTTCACTGATATTCATAGCTAGTGAAGTAGCAAAACATTTGGAGAGTAAACTTGACGCATATAGAAGAATCATCAAGTGTAAATACTATACAGAAGGCATTAAGAGGCCAAAGATTAAGATCAGTGGATGATGATGAGTTGATTGATTGATACCAATATCATAAACAATTATGTCATTGAGGAATTTTTTATCAACGAGACCTCCGAACACCACCACCATTGATTTCCCAACATTGACAGTTGTATGTCCACTGATCCAACACCAAAAATATCAGCTGAATCGAATCGAGAACAATAATATTATAATTTATAAGAGGGGGGGAATTAACCTCCGTGGCTGTGGAGGAGTTCCGGTGAAATCAGAAGAGGAAGCTTGAACCCAGTGATGCATGCTGAAGTCCTTTTGGATTCGATTCAAGTAGACTTCTTCTTCTTCTGTCAATTTGAGATCGAATTGTTCAGAGAGTCTCTCTTCTCTCAAATGTATGTCATCCGGTTTAGCTGAGGATTGACCGGTTTGTTCCGGTAATTAAAAAAATTGGAAGGTTTAGGTTTAAATTAACAGAAGAGTGAGTTTTGAGTTTTAAAACTTGCTCTGACTGATTGATTTATGTCTGGCTGTGGTCTCGTCTACAGAGATAATTAAATTAATGGAACACGATGATTTCGTAATGCTTGTAGTGAAGAATCCATATGATCAACAAGACGAATCTTCTCCGAATCAAGTGATTTCAATCTCAGCTTCAGAAATTGGTTTTTGGAGTTTGTCAGAAATACTCTCTTTTCAAATAGTCAAAGTTCGAGTTCATCGAGCTAGGCAAGTGTCTTCAATATTATTAGTTAAGCTTTTGTATTGGTATTATTAAAACTGTAGTGATTCTTGTTTTTTATACAGGCTCATTGAGGAATCCTCTTATTTCCATGCCCTTCTTAGCGGAAGCTTCAGGTATGTGTGTTCTATCTTTGTGTATGTATTGTTTCTATTTAGTGTTGTGTATACTAGTTTTCAATCAAAAGTTTTGAAATTGATTGAAAATTTTGGATTTTTAATAACAGTGAATCAGGCTTTGATCACATCTCTATTGAATGGAACCCAGAGGCTTTCTTGAATCTTCTCATGTGTTTGTATTGTTACACCATAGATATTACATCCACTAGTTTCTTACCTTTATTAGAGGTTAGCTTTTTTTTGTTATCACTCCTCTGCTCTCTCTCTCTTTTTCTTTTTCATTCTCTTGTTACATGCTAGTTGTTGAATTCTGAATTGGCCAATATAGGCTGCACTCTATTTTGGAGTGGAGAAGCTTCTCTCTAAATGCAAAACCTGGCTTTCACTGTTGGCATTATCCAATGACCTCGCATTACCAAAACTGGAGTTGTCTGACCTTATTCAGATTTGGAGTTTTTGTCTCCAACATGGTTAGAATCGCGAGATATTACCTTTTAAACTTGTTAAATTTTCTAGATCATCATTCATTTTATGTTGAATTTTTGGTTTCATTTTTAGTACATTTTATTTGAACTTTTTCTTATGCCTAAGTATGTTAAGTGTTGACAATATTATATCTCTGACACATAACTTGTGATACTACAGCTGGAGATTTTATGACAGATCTTTGTGTGGCTTATCTTGCAAAGAATTTCGTAAGTACCACTCACTCTTCCTATCTAACCTTCATAGTATAGCTGTTGGGTACGCTTATGTGCTCCTCTGATCCTAATGTCTACTGCAGATATTTATAAAATCTGATAAGTATTTTGGAAATGTTCCATATGAGTTGTTAATGTGTTGCATAAAACATCCTCATCTGACTGTACACAGGTAGGTTTATACTCATTCTCTATTCTAACAAAGCAAACATACCTAAGTTTCTGACCTTTGACTAAACTCTTTCAGCGAGGTGCATCTTGCTGATGCACTTCTTCTTTGGCTTGATGCCGACAAAAGAATGTCGGACTTGTCGGAGACTAGTCAGGATAACACAATCAACTTGATGCAGCAGGTAAAGTTTAGAAGGTCTGTCACCTATGCAGAGATGAATTTAACAATAAAAATAAATAAATAACACAATATATCCATATTTTGTTAGCTAATATGATGCGGGTGTACTATTGCATATTCGCCTTATGCTTTTTTTTGAGGTCAAGTGGCTCATGTACTGTACCAAAAATAAAACAAAAAGTATGACACATGTGAATTCAAAGCCAGTATCCCCTACCTACTTGAAAAATGTTTAAAATATGTAGCTGAGATGCTGTAAGTGAGCCGCCTTGAATGGGAAATTTTCTAAAGTACTGGACAAAACTGGAACGCATATAATTTCTCTTTGGAATTTTTTGGTTTTGCTCATTCTGTATACATCTTTAACTTTCATGTAACTGTGGTTCTCACTTTAGGATTTTTTTGTTTTGTGTTCAATTATATTGCAGGTCCGTTTTAGTCTTTTGCCGCTGTGGTTTATTGCTGGTAATTTCACGACATATGTGGGTGATATATCTATCTCCTACTTGGCGATATTTTAGATAAATTTGTTCTCATATTTCAGGAAGAAACAAGTCTCATGATTTATCAAATTTTGCTGATCAAAGCATTGAATTGGTTATTAAACTAATGAAAATGTCATCCACATGTTTGGTCGATAGTCTAACAGATGCCCCTCCTGCTGATCTTAGAGTTCGGCTGACTGAATACACTGAGGTATCTATTCTTAAATAAATTTTCTTCCTGTATTTGGCAAACCAGTTGTGTCACTAATTGTATTTCACACTCTGCTAGAATTTCGACGAGTATTTGTGTTGGACATCTGCATGATCCATTGATCCTTAACATAAGCCTCCAACTTTTTCATTACAGTGTACATATATCTCCAAGTTCCGTCTTATATGTTCATATATTTAGACATTCGATATCTTTTATTCATTTTGATAAATAGCTGATACCTTGAAAGCTTTGTGTCGTCCTGTCTAATTATGCATTTGTTCCCTCAAACAGATATTGGACCTATCAGGTTGTCTGCAGCTAAATGTTGTGGTTATCTTACTGTCAGTACTTCCCAACTCGTATTTCACAAGTTTCATGTGGAGAAAGAGTTTGAAAAGTTTCCTAATGAACCACAAAGACTATGAAAGAAATGAAGAACAATTATCTCAGAGTACTTTACCAATTTTGTCTTTTGAAACGGTGCAAGAGGTTGATATTTCCAAGTGTCAGAGGCTTGATTATAAAGTTGCAGTCAAGTGCTTCTCTCAGTCATTTCCATCATTAAGAAAACTGAGAGCTGCTTATCTCTTAAACATCAGAGTATCCACTATTTTAAAACTTCTAGGGAATTTTCGCCAACTTATTGAAGTTGATTTAACAGTTGATATTGCTCCTATAATACCGGATCAAGCATCGGTGACTTGCTCAAGTCGAGGTTTAGCTCAAACTCCATTCATCTTCTCCTTAACAGCTACTAGTGATTACTTTGATTCTATCTATGGTCATTGTTCACTTTCAAATATCACAAGGCTAACGCTGGAGGGTAGAAATGATATATGTGGTTAGTCTTTTTGTTTTTGTTTACTCTTTTATTCTCTAAGTTGTTCCATATACCATGTTAAGTTCAAGATCTACTTTGACAGTCCAAATCTCAAATACTTTTCTTGTTGCTGCTAATTAACTAAAAGGTAGCTAAAATGTATGTTCTTATAGCTGAAACCTGATTTTTTGCATTTCAACAGATAAAGATCTATGGAGCATCTCCAGATTACGTGATTCATTATGTTACCTGAACATAAAAGGGTGTGCACTACTCACAGATGCATGTATAGCATATGTTATACAGAGGTGTAAGAAGCTACACTCTCTCATAGTTTGTTATACCTCTATTTCGGGGAATTCAGTTATGGCACTATGCACTACTATTTCTATGACCAATGAGCATACGGATTCAAATTCTGTAGCATCGAATCTTCAAATGCTGCACATGAGTAAATGTGAGGGTATGTATCTTTTCCATTTCGGTCTCTCTTAATGTCAAATATCATGGCTTCTAATACAAACTTAGTGTTACATTTGCAGGAGTTGATGAGACATCGCTTCTAAACTTGATAAGTCGGACACAGAAACTGAAGAGTCTTTGCTTAAGGGATACAAAAGTTTCAGACAGTGTGCTATATGAATTCTGTGGCTCTTCCTTGGAATTACTTGATATTTCAAATACCAGGGTCAGTAATTCTTTTGTTAATAGGATACACCAGCTTCCAAATGATGCTCTGATTCAGTAATCTAAATGCTTCAATCCCAGTAATGCTTGGAGCCTTTTGCAGATATCTAGGATGGCTCTTGCTCATGTAACTAGCAAAAATCCTGATTTAAAAAGCCTCAAAGCCAGAGGATGTAAAAATCTGCTTCAATTACAGAGTGAAAATAGAACTGACAAAGTCTCTCGGCTGTTCTCTGGTCAAGATCTGTTTAAAGGAATAGGCAAGGGAAATGGACTGGAGGAGCTTGATATTGGTTGGGGATTTTCTTACTTCTCTCTTGAGTCTTTGAGACCTGCAGTTTCGTTCCTAAGAGCTATAAGTGTGGGTTTGGGTGCTACCTTAGGTGAAGATACTTTAAAGCTTCTACCTTCAGTCTGTCCTTTGCTAGAGTCTATTGTCCTTTATTTTCAGGTAGTTCTGATTCTTAGAAATTTGAAGGGCGGTGTTGAAAGACCGTGAGTTCTGTGAGAGTTTCCCTTTTCTGACTGACTTTTTGGTTTGGCCAGGAAATAACTGATCCTGCATTGACAAGTATTGTGACATCATTGAAGCACCTGCGAGAGTTAGCTTTATCTTATTGTTTCGGTGGCATCTCCCTTCAAAGTTTCAAATTCTCTTTGCCGAACCTGAAAAAACTAAGGCTTGAGAGGGTAACTCCTTGGATGACTAATGATGATTTACTTGTTCTCACGCAAAGCTATCCGAATTTAACTGAGATTTCGTTAGTAGGATGTGTACACTTAGATTCAGGTAGAAATAAATATGTTATTTTACTGGGAAAACAAATCACATGACTTAATCATCCAGTGCGATATCTTAGTTTTGTTCACCTTTTGTTTTGATTTCGGCAGACTCTCAACCTATCATATCCGCTGGATGGCCGGGGATGGTTTCTCTTCATTTAGAGGTTTGTTATGACCCTTTAGCTTATTAATAATCTTTTAGTCATCCACAAGAGTATCTTTCATCTTAAAGTATAATGATCCATAAACCAGAACCTTTTTGAAAACAGTCACTCGCTTATCAATTCTTTTGGATGACAGGAATGTGGGAGAATTACAGAGAATGGTGTCACTTCTCTCTATGGCTGCATTGCTCTAGAAGACCTTTTGATTCGCCACAACGTATGTTCTTTTTGATATATCCACACTCCTTTAATCCTATTAGTGCTATATCTCCCATTGCCCTTAAATAGAATTATATAATCTTTGAAATGTCAAGTTGTATCAACGGTTTCATGCTTTCTTTTAAATCAGGGCTCTGGAATACAGAAAAGCTTCCTTCACGATGCTGCTTTAAAGGTAAATTTCAAACACTCCATTCCTTTCTACTTAACTAAAGTTAGTCTGTTTGTTTTATTCATCTAAAAAAAATCAGCAGTTTCCAATGCTTCGGCTGCTATCTCTGGACAAATGTGATGCAAAGGAAGGCGAGTTTGATGCCATAGAGGTAAGTAATAACAGAGAACACATATGAATACTTATTTGTAGCTTTAGATTAAAACAGTATTCACATGGCAAGATTAGGAACACTTTGGTCAAAATAATGAAATTTTTTGCAATGTTTTCTTGGAGTGGCAGGATAAAGAAGATCAGTGCCTAAGCATAGTAAAGATCAGTAGATGCAAGTCTCAGAAATGCTCTCTAGGAAGAGACTTGCCTCCGGTGCATAGAGAGACACTGGTTATGTTTTGGAATGGGCAAAACTTCACTAAAACATTGCTCAAAGAAAGACTTTAATTACCATTATACACTTTGACTTTGGTTGCTGTAGTTTATACTGCAAGTAGCCAGTAGATGATGATGAACGTTCTTCTCTAGTGCACATAAGCCTTTGTATCCAATGATATTTAGGAGCAAGAGAAGAGTGTGTGTTTACCTAATGTAAGCTTCTTTGTTATCCCTCTCCTTTAGTTTCATTTGCAGCATCATAATAAAAGGAAATAAAAGTCATAGCACTTGTTAACTAACGAATAATCGAAAGTCATTTTATAATTTATTTAGTTAAAAGCTAAAAAAATAAAAATAAAAAATTATAATGCAGGCTGTGGGGTTCGAACCCACGCGCACTTATGTGCAGAAGAACTTAAGTCTTCCCCCTTAACCACTCGGGCAAACCTGCTTGTTATTTTATTAAGCACATGTTTATATATAATATATAAGGAGTCATGGATTAGTGAAAAGCCCATGGACCAAGGCCCAATATTGTTATAACATTTACCAAGCCACAAATTTTTGCCCAAAGAGTATTTGTGTAAAGTAATTTTCAGATTCAACAGTTTGGGCCTTTTGGTAGTGTCAACCCTACATTATCTTTTAGATTTTTTATTTAAATAAAAGTTAAAAAAAATGAATCAGATATTTTTGCTATACTTACACTTTTAAAACATACTAATTTCCAACAATTAAAAAAAAAAGTATCTTAATTAATTAATATATACTCAAATAAATTCAACCTTCTTCAAATATAATCGTATATAAAATCCGACAATTATTTTTGAAAATTATAACAAAAATCAAATTTATGTTACATTACTAGTTATCCTTTCAAACTTAAACTAAAGTATATAAATTGACCAACCTATAATTTTTTGAACTTTTATTAAAAAGAAAAACAATGGTAGTTTAACATTACACCAAAAAAAAAACAATGGAGAAGTAAAAAACATCATTTAACATAAAATAAATAAATAACTTTAGTAAATTTATGTGACAAAAAACTTTAAAAATAAAATAGATAAAATCACAACGCCAATTACGCCTACGTTTTCTCCTATAATTTACTTTATAATTCGTGAAGGGGTCACAAAAATGTCGAGTTGGTAAATATAAGCACGAAAGAGATAAAGTGCAAAGCTGACTTTGTTTTGTATTAGATCATCAAGTGTCTGCTTCGTACCAATCATAGCTCCACTATCTTATTTCTAATCTTTTGTCGGCACAATAGTTTTATCTTTTATATGCATTTATCTTTAGATCTCAATTTAAAACAAAAGAGTTCACTAGTTTAAGACTACTTTTAGTGTATCAAAACATATATGAATATTAATTATCAGAATCATCATAAAGCTTTAAGTAAAAATATAAAGGTTTAATATGTAATTAGTAACTTTATTTTTTTTAACGAAGAGATGGAAAAAAGTATTATTACTGTAGATATAATTTTTTCACACAATTGGGTAAACTTTTTTAGGAGGTAGGGTAATAATTAATGTTTCACTTTCACACACACCAAAGAGTGGAAAACATCAATCATTCACTCACACAACCACCATTTCTAACTTTTTATATTTTTTTCTTCCCTTCTCTCTAATAATTTACCAACTCTTTCCTTTTACATCTATCAATGTAGGTTTAAAAAAACTAATCAAATTATTCCAATCAGTTTCTTATACTACTTTTTAGTTTTTACACATATTATATATATACACATATAGATTAATTATGAATTAGTTACTTGATGCATTATTGCTACATTTAGTAAATATTTAAAGATTTTTACACTAAATTATTCGTCTAAAATATTAATATCATAAAAAGAATTTGTGTTAGATGTCATATATGCATAAACATATATTAAATAAAAAAACATGTTATAAAATTATTGTAATTAGAAATTATTTTGTATTTATATAATATGTAATAATTGATAATAACATACTATGAAAATAAAATGCAAATTAATTAATGATTACTTTTTGGTGCAAACAAAAGTTATAGATTATTCACTAATATTTCATGTATATAAATTATAAAGTAAAACAATCATTTAGTTTATAATATTTAAAACAAATTTTTGAAGAACAAGAAAAAAACTTGTATACTTTACGGATATTAGGAATTGGAGTACTATATGATATTATAATATACCATTTATTAATTATTACTTTTATCCTTTTGTCTATTGCTTCTCATACTATAAAATGTAAATTGAAAAAAATTTTAAAAGATCATAAAAAAAAAATCAATTCTCTTAAACACCACTAAATTTACTTTATATTTTCTAAATATCACTAATTTAATACAAAACTACCATTTTATAATTCAATTAAATTAAAAATTAGATTTTATTTTAGTCAAATTATATAAATTCTAAACAATAAATATTAAACTCAAACATTATATATTAAACTCTAATCTTAAAAACTAAATTCTAATATCTAAATCAAAAATTATAAATCCTAAATAATAAATACTCAACTCTAACACAAAATACTAAACCCTAACCATAAACACTAAATCTTAACCTCTAAATAATAAATAATAAACACAATCATTAAATATTAAACTTTAATATTAAATAAAAATATATATTTTTGTTAAAAATGTAATTGATAATAAAATATAATTTTTAACAAAAAATGATATTTATTTTCAAATAAATAATTAATGTAATTTTGTCTAAAAAAACTAGATTTGATGGTGTTACAGATAATTTTTCTTAAAAAAAAAATTAAAAGAAAATGGAAAAAAATTTATAAAGATTCCATTATCTTGTCGTTAGTTATTTTATCTGTTTTTTTTTAAATAAGAAGATACACTTCTCTCTTCTCAGTCACTCTTCTCTTTCCCGCCCTTCCGCCATGGCTAAACCTCTTCTTCTTCTCCTCCTTCTTCAGCTCTCCGTTTCCTTAGCTCAAAACGACACAAATGCACTCACACTCTTCCGTATTCAAACCGACACACACGGCAACCTCGCCGCAAACTGGTCCGGCTCCAACGCTTGTTCCTCCTCATGGCTTGGTGTTTCTTGCTCATCGTTTTCTAATCGCGTCACTGAACTCTCTCTCCCTTCTTTTTCCTTACGAGGACCATTAACCTCTCTCTCTTCCTTAAACCAGCTCCGTCTTCTTGACCTCCACGATAACAGACTCAACGGCACCGTTTTACCTCTTGTTAACTGTACAAACCTTAGACTCGTTTATCTCGCCGGTAATGATATCTCCGGTGAGATTCCTAAAGAGATCTCTTCTCTTAAACGAATCATACGTCTTGATCTCTCTAATAACAATGTCCGTGGAGTAATTCCTAGAGAGATTCTCGGGTTTACCCGGATTTTAACAATCAGGCTCCAGAATAATGAGTTAACGGGTCGGATCTCGGATTTTTCTCAGGTGAAATCACTTGTTGAATTGAATGTTTCGTATAATGAATTATACGGTAATGTCTCTGATGGTGTGATGAAGAAATTTGGAGAAATGAGCTTTTCCGGTAACCAAGGATTATGCGGGTCGGATCCGTTACCGGTTTGTTCTTTCAATAACGATCCGGAATCTTCCAACACAGATCAAATCGTTCCGTCAAATCCTACATCGATTCCACATTCTTCGATTTCCGCCGGGAAACCGACGAGTCACGATCACAGAGGACTAAAACCCGGAATAATCNGAAAATCAAAATCCAGAAGTGTAGAGAGTGGATTCATCGGAGGAGGAGAAGTGAAGAGACGAAGCAGTTACGGCGGAGCAGAGAGTGATGCAACGTCGGCAACAGATAAAACTCAGCTTGTGTTCTTTGAGAGAAGGAAACAGTTTGAGCTTGAAGATTTGTTGAAAGCATCTGCAGAGATGCTTGGTAAAGGAAGCTTAGGAACTGTGTACAAAGCAAATCTCGACGACGGCTCCACGACTGTAGCGGTGAAGCGGTTAAAAGACGCGAATCCATGTCCGAGGAAAGAGTTTGAACAATACATGGAGATCATTGGTAGGCTTAAACACCAAAACATCGTCAAACTCAAAGCTTTCTATTACGCTAAAGAAGAGAAGCTATTAGTTTATGAGTATCTTCCTAATGGAAGCTTACATTATCTTCTTCATGGTTATAACTCTTTCCTCTCTAATCTTTCATAATCAAAGTTAAGTCCGGTCTTTCGGGTATACGGGTCAGGTTCGGATAAAACTCATTCGGGTTTGAGTATATCCGGTTTAGAATTATAGTACCCAATAGAATAATTTTGTAGGGTTTCTTCGGATTCGGATATAGATCGGTTTTGGGTAAAAAATATATTTTTTTAAATGATTAAATTTTAAAAAATTAACTAAATTTTTACAAATATAACTAAAAATTTTAGAA
>KE159448.1:119055-149574 GCA_000411055.1 Leavenworthia alabamica
CCCATGGCTAATCAAATTGAAAAAAATGAATAATGTTCATGTCTTGATGGTTCTAGGTAATCGAGGTCCTGGAAGGATTCCATTAGATTGGACGACGAGGATTAGTATAATGCTAGGAGCAGCGAGAGGCTTAGCAAAGATTCATGATGAGTATAGCATTTCCAAGATTCCTCATGGTAATATAAAATCTTCTAATGTGTTGCTTGACAGAAACGGTGTCGCATTGATAGCCGATTTCGGTTTATCTCTTTTGTTAAACCCGGTTCACGCTATCGCCCGGTTAGGAGGTTACCGTGCGCCTGAACAGTTAGAGACAAAACGGCTCTCGCAGAAAGCTGACGTGTATAGTTTCGGTGTGTTGCTCCTTGAGGTTCTCACAGGTAAAGCGCCTTCGATGTATCCGTCTCCGTTGAGAAGTAGATCGGCGGCGTCGGTGGCTGTGGAGGAAGAAGAGGAAGCGATGGTTGATTTGCCAAAGTGGGTGAGGTCCGTGGTGAAAGAGGAATGGACGGCGGAGATTTTTGATCCGGAGCTTTTGAGGTACAAGAATATAGAGGAGGAGATGGTGGCGATGCTACATATCGGTTTAACATGCGTTGTGCTGCAGCCGGAGAAAAGGCCAACTATGGCGGAGGTTGTTAAAATGGTTGAGGAGATTAGAGTTGAGCAATCTCCAGTAGGAGAGGATTTCGATGAGTCAAGGAACTCCATGTCGCCGTCGTTGGCCACTACCGAAGACGGCCAAGTTTGAATTTACTCCGTCGCTTTTGTAAAATACATCTATCGCGCTTAGCTTTGTTAATTTGCGAGTTGAGTTTTAAGCCATGTTTTGTGTGGTAACGTTTATGGGTTTTGTGGATTAATGAAGGTGTTAAAACTGTTTGTTTAAGGCCCATCAATAATTTTAAGTGAAGGCCCATAATATACTCTTCGAAGCCTATGAAGATGAATTATTTAATTAATCCTTAATATACGAATTAGTTTGACAAGCAGAAGCACCCGTGGCCTAATGGATAAGGCGTTTGACTTCTAATCAAACGATTGTGGGTTCGAGTCCCACCGGGTGTGTTTTTTTTTTTATATGACTATTTTTTGGCTTTATGTATCGGTTAGCCACGTGTCAGGCATTAGATTTAATAGTTATGATCTAACGACGAATTCAGTGTTATTAGAGAACACTAAGCCAAGTTGAGGCTTGTTAACTGTAGAATCAAGAATAGACCACTGAACATTTTTGATATCAAGAACAAAACATAATGTTGATACCAAACAAAAAGTTTCATAATCTAAAGAGAAACCTCAAGTACTATATATTAGAACTAAGAAAATGGTGACAAAACAAGAAAGATAAGTGAAGAGAGATGAGGTAAGGCTACTCTATAACTCCATTCAACGTCTTCCTCCACCACCACCTAACTTAGCAGCTTTTGGTGCTGCACCTTTGGAGATATTACTCTTCACTTGTGATTTCTGTTGTTTCGAAGCAAACTCAGCTTTCTTTGCCTTCTTCTCATCCTTGGTCTTCTTGATTCTCTCCTTAATATCACTAAAGAATCATCAAAAGTCACAGAGTCAATTAATGTTCAGGTTCTCTAAAGATTGAGAGAGAAGAAAACAAACCGAAGTGCAGCTTCTCTAGCTGCATCACGAACTTCAGGCTTCTCTGCTCGCTTCTTCTGAATAACTTCTAAAGTAGCACCAACAATGGACCTAGAGTAAGGCTTCTTCGTTGCACGTCTCCTCTTCTTCACAGCTTCTTGTGCAGCATCCTGGAAGATAAGAGTCAGAACAAGAATTCAACACACCGAAACTAAAAACCATGAAGAGAACCAAAACACGAGTT
The DNA here is from genome assembly GCA_000411055.1 of Leavenworthia alabamica. Classification (NCBI taxonomy): domain Eukaryota; kingdom Viridiplantae; phylum Streptophyta; class Magnoliopsida; order Brassicales; family Brassicaceae; genus Leavenworthia; species Leavenworthia alabamica. The sequence goes on from KE159448.1 coordinate 120,899, forward strand.
TAAGACCTTTTTATGCTGCTTCCGATACATAGCAGTCCATGCAAGCTTAGATGGCTTCAACTTGTTATGGAAGTATCTCTTACATTTGGAGTTGATAAACAAAAACACCTGATTAATCGAGAAAATAATAAAGAATCAATACAGATACATAACAACAAACTCTTAAAAGTAACACTCTTAAACCAAAGTACCTGAGAATCAGAACGGATAAATCTGATTCCTCTACCAGGGTAAATCTTCTGGCCACTGAAACGGCATAGCTCAGTCCTGTATAATCAAACATAGCTTAGAGATTAATCATAACCAACATTAACTTATCTCATTCTACAATGTCTTAAATAACATGATAACCCACTTGAAGATAAGAGCTAATGAATCATTAAGATTTCAAAACACTCTTAGCTCAAAATCTTAAATTGACAACAATGAATACACAACATCAATGAATCATTAAGATTTCAAAAGCAATCTTAAATTGCTAACGTATTTGAATGTAAAGAGATACATTTCAGCAAAAGGGTATCTTTATATGGATCAATAACAACAATGTATACCTATAAGCTAGTTGATAAGCACGAAGAAGAAGAACGAGAGAGAGATGAGAATGATTACTTGAGAACCATGGCTCCGCCGCGCTGTTACTCTTTTCACTTGAAACCCTAAAAGTCAAATCTTTGGATAAACGAATTGTATTTAAGGTAGATGGATTTGTCTGAGCTCTAGCTTTAATGGGCCTATAAGCCCAAATTAATTTATTTCGGTCTATTTATTAATATGGTTAAGCCCATTTAACAAGATATGATGCCAGACAAAATTGGATATGTCATTATCCGCAAAACCTCTATAAACTAATAATTAATAAACTGATGTGTCCTAATGGGCCTTTTAATTCTGGCCCATAGTTTCTCTGGCAATTCTCCAAAGTTTAGTCTCTCTTTTTTTTTTTTTAAGTTTAAAATATTTTACAATTTTTGAGTAATTGTATATTTTTAGTATTTCTCCTAAAAAAACTCTTTTTATTACGTATTTGGCATACTAGTTGGAATTTTTAATTGTGTTTTTTAATATAAATTCAAGGTCGCAGCTGCCTGGCTAGAGACTTCACCTTAAAAACCAATAAATAGATTAAAGTTGTAGAATTTAGGAAAATTGTATTGATGGTAACATTAACATTTATTACAAAATATGTACTTAGGGTACTTTCCATTAATATCTTTTAACTATTTTACACTTAAAATCTCTCTAAGCATCACCTTGTCTAATTTACCAAAGTTACTGTATTTTTCATCCCTATAATTTATATGATCTACAAATTATTTATAATAAATAAGATGTGGTTTTCATGTATTTTTTTTTTAAATGATTTGTTGTATTTTTTACATGAGGATAAAGTAAATAATATTAGAATATCATGATTATTTATGTGAAAAATGTTAAGGTTTATAGAGTTACACGTTAATATTAATTACTATTAATAAGTGGATTATCACATATCTTTTATATATTAATGAAGTTTTTTTAAGTGTGGGATATTTAAAAATATTTCTTTGTCTATATAACTTGTCAGAAATAACTAACTTATAAGTAAAAGTTATTCTCAAACTTAAATCAATATTTTTATTTGAAAAAAGAAAGAATTTGCAAAACTGGATTTTAGTTTTATATACCATATTAAATTATGGATTTACAATTTAAAACGTAATAAATATATGACTTCGTATATAATATATTTATCCGATGTGAAATATTTAAACTTTTTTTTAAGTTATAAATTGGTAAAAATAAATAAGTTATTTTAAAATTTAAGTCAATATAACATATTGGGAATCGTTGATATTATTCATTTCAATAATTAAATTAGATCACTTGATCACCATGAACAAATCATGTAATCAAAGATTTGTATTGCTGACACAAGTCCGCTGACGTATTTTATTTATTTCTCTCATCTCTTACTTTGTTCATGAAGCTGCGAATAAAATTCATGCAAAAAATAATATCTTTAAAACAAAAATAAACATACGTTGGAAAATAATAAAATAAAAAACTAGTGGTTACGTACTGGTTATATAGTCCAATAAAATTGAATAATAATTAAGGATCATACAAGCATTTTATATGAATGAATATATCTCATTAAATACAAAATGCGACTTAGTATAAAAATCATGAAAACAAAATAATTAAATTTGGAAAAGAAAAGCCACGTAGGTTCCATATAGTACAGCCGAAGTACTGTTTTCATTTACGGACATGACCAGATCTTTTAAACTCCCCTTGAATCAGGAGACCTTGTCGGCTTTCAACGGTCAACTCTTTGACTATTCAAGTTACATCTCATCGTTTTTGATTTATAGATACAAACAACATGCCGGTCCGCTAAGTTCTAGAAGTTTAGTACCGCGTAAACTGTACCGCGTAAGTTTATGATGGACCAAGTCTTGTTTAAATTCTTTGTACATGAGCCAATTCACTTTTAATTCTCGATCTTATATAATATTAATATTCATTATATATAATAATAGTGAAATATCTCTAAGTTTTCTTCAAGGTTAAATATATCTAATATTTAAAATATATATATATTTAATACATAATGTGCATACTTATGAGTTATGTCTGTATATTGTTGTTCAAGTTTAAGTTAGTTTATAAAATAATACATACTAGTAAATAAAAACATAATTAAATATACATATTTTACAATCTCATATAGGTCTAGTACTATATGGGTTTATCTAGTATTTTTATAAATTTATTAAAGTTGATAGCAAAATATAATTTAATCTAAGATCTCACCAGCAGAAATAGTTGAAAGCAAAGTTTAGAACATGAAACAAGTTAGTTTCGTGTCTTGTCACTTTTATAAATTAATTTTGAGTAATGTTACGAATGCATCTATTCGTCAGCAATGTGTCGTGAGCTCTTATAAGATTTAAATAAATTTATTGCACATCAAAAAAGTTTTATATTAATTGACTTTTTTAGACACAATAATTGACAAAATATTTAAACTTTTGACTTAGGCAACTCTTCTTAGATAGGACTTGGTTTGGCCATCTTAATTGGAGGATGCTAACTAAGTCCTAATGTATATTAAAACTATATATTATACGTACTCTTTCATTAACTTCACATACGAGATACTCTTCAATGCATCGAATAGAGACTAAATTAATGCATGCAGATACTATATTAATATATATATATGTAATTTTTAATTTATTGATATATTGAATTTGTGCTTGACTTTGAGGCAGGGGTCGTCCATAGACCATATCAGCTATTTTTGTTATTTTATTTTGCAAATCAATTAACTGTTTATAAAATTTAATGAATTTAACCCTAGTAGTTAGTTATAGCCTTATAATATTTATTAACCATTTGTGACTAGACTAAATTCTTAAATCTGCATATCAATACAACTGTTTTTTTAGTTATTTTTAAATTCATGGATAAAAAACAAGACAATTATAAGAAATACGACCAAATTAACTTTAATTTCCATGAGTACTATTAAAATTAATTTAAGATAAAATTACTATTTAATAATTTAATTTAATTTAATTTAAAATTATATTATATTTTTGAGAAATTACATAAAACCCAAACAATAAATACTAAACTGAACCACTAAATACTCAACCCAAATAATAAAANACTTGCTGGTATATACTGTGGGACGGGAAGTTCGAAACAGACTCTCCACGTTGCAGACTCAAGGTATTATGACGAAGGGATTGCAGGAATAGTTTGCCACCAGATTATAACCATAGAGACTTGGTGACCGGATTTATTTTATCAATTTTATTTTATCTAATTGATCTGCTCTCCTTTCAAAACCAGGAAGCACATGTTGTAAAAAAGATGTTTCTTTGAATATAATTTCACATAATATTCAAAAAAAAAATATATTAGGGCAAAACGTAAAAATATAATTTTACAGGGGCTACAAGAATATGTGTTCATAAACAAAAACAAAAAACAGAGCAAAGGTTGAGAGCATCTCCAACAATGAATTCAAATTTTTATATTTGAAATTTTTTGTTTTCCAACAACAAGTTTAAAATTTCAAATTTTAAACTTCTCTAAATTTAACTTCAAATATGAAGTTTTTACTTTTTAGTCCTTCATACTTTAATAATCACAAATAATATTAAATATCTTTTTATTATATTAACTTTTATAATATATATTAATCTTACTATAAATAAATATTACTAAATATTATTGATTTGTGACCAACAAATCTACATGACTAAATATTTGCTCATGCATCTAAATGTATTTTTTCTTATATTATTCCTTCATTCGATATATTTATATATACCTTATATTCTATCTTATATTGTTCCTATGTTTAATATTTATTTTTTACATTAATCTTGGTGTTACATAAAAGATACTATAGGATATTTAAAGCATTTTACGATAACTACTTGTTGGGAAACTTCGTTTCTTGGGCAGCGATGTGGTCAACTCAATAAGACTTTAAATATGTTGACTTTTACAATATTTGTAAATATACAAAATTTTCTTTAAAATATAATATGTAATTCTCTTCCCATTTATTTAATATTTAATCGCCTCTTGAATGTATTTTTTTTGTTTTTATTAGTAACTAGAATAAATAAGGAATATTTGTGGATACTTGTTCCATGTTTATACTTGCCCATCTATTAGTTCATTTCATATTTTTTAAAATTTTATTTGTTTATTTTTACCACAAACATTATATATAATATTCCTATCTTAATCAATATATACATATCAAACGTTTTTTTTTCTATTGTGGAAATTCAGGAGGTAACTCGAAAATACATAAACTAGGTAGACTTTTTGTAATTATTTTTAATTATCTTTTTTATCATTTTCATATACATTTTAATATTCTTGCAAGCTAGACCCTACCATATCATGCATGGTCTTATCGTTCAAATACTATAAAATAAATATTCATAAGAACAAAAAAAACTACAAAATATAGATATAAAAATACAATAATAATACTTAAAAGATGTCAACGGTTTGGTAATGAGACGAAGACGAAGTCAGTCTCCAAGAACTTGACTTAGAACAATATCAAAGTTGGTTTTAACTCGTCAAAATATCAATACTCAACTATTCATTTAACGTCTCATTAAACATATAAATACCTACACCAACCAACATTAAAAACCCACCACAACTTACCAAGTCCTCATCGATCCTCATATAAATACATAGAAGATCTCCATAGTTGTCAAAGAGACCATCAAGATCCATACATACTTTGTCCAAAGGTGAAGGTGAAGAATGTCGCCGTCGATGATGTCTCCGGTGATGGAAGAAGAGAACAAGAAATACCAAAAAGGTGTGAAACATCTATGTGAAAAGGGTGTGACCAAAGTCCCAACCAAATATATATGGCCTGAACCTGACAGACCCATCTTTACAAAATCCGACAAACTCAAACCAAAACTAAACCTAAAGCTTCCCATCATAGATTTCGCCGAGCTCCTTGGACCTAACCGGTCTCAAGTTCTACAAACCATAGCCAAGGCTTGTGAAACCTACGGCTTCTTCCAGGTTGGTTCTTAAAACCCTAAATTACATTATGTGATATAGAGATAAGTTTCTTGCTAAGCATGTAAGCTATGTTAGGTGGTGAATCATGGAATGGAAGGAGATGTGAGTAGAAACATGATAGAAGTATGTAAAAGATTCTTTAATCTTACGTACGAGGAGAGATCAAAGTACATGTCTTCGGACATGTCAGCTCCAGTACGGTACGGAACAAGTTTTAACCAGACCAAAGACAATGTGTTTTGTTGGAGAGACTTCTTGAAACTCTATGCACATCCTCTACCTAACTACCTTCATCATTGGCCTTCTACTCCCTTCGACTTCAGGTTAGGGTTCCCAAAATTTTCATCAAGAAACTTATCTTATATAAATCAGAAATTTCCATCACATGTGTTTTTAATTACATCTGAAAATGATTAGTCAAAGGAAAATTTTGGTGTAATTACAACATATAGTAGACACAATTTTAAATATATTTATTAAAGACACAATTACAAGATATTTTATGATAAATTTTAAAGACACAATTTTAAAATATAATTAAAACATATTTTAAAGACAAAAATATTTCAAGATATTTATACACAATTCTTATATTTTGGTACGTTATCAAAAAAAAAAAATCTTATATTTTGGTCACAAAGTGTATATATACCCATATCAATTAACGAGAAGCAATGTTGTTATTTGATTTAATTATAAAATATATATGCATGTGGCGGCTTGTGAAACTATAAAATATGAATATAATTAAAATACTACAAAATAACAAAGAATAGGTCAGATATTACAACACACCATACTATAGGTTATACGTCTATAGCCTACACAACCACCATATTATATATGGCATATATATATATATATTAAATATTACTATAAAGAACTATATATTATATGAGCTTCTAAGTAATTTATATTAATAAAAACACAGAGGTTTGGCGGCTACGTACACTACAGAGACTAAAGCGTTGTTTGAGATGATGGTGAAAGCTATCTTAGAAAGTCTTGAAATCGACGGTAACGTCGATGAGGCGGCGAAGAAGTTGGAAGAGGGAAGTCAGTTGGTGGTGGTGAACTGTTATCCGCCGTGTCCGGAGCCGGAGTTAACGTTGGGAATGCCACCACACTCCGACTATGGTTTCTTGACGCTTCTACTTCAAGATGATGTTGAAGGCCTTCAGATTTTGTTTAATGATGAATGGGTTACTGTTGATCCTATCCCTGGCTCTTTTGTTGTCAACGTTGGAGATCATCTCGAGGTATTATTATTATTTTTCTTATTTTTTAAATATATTTGACCATTTTTGTGTATTGTATTAAGTGTTTTTATCTTATATCGTGTATAAATAATTTATACTTGCCTAGGTTCCTTAATAAAATTAATTATAAATATTTTTTTTTGTGATGGTAAAAAAATATATTATTTTGTGATTAATAATTTTTTATAACTATAAATTAATATTATGTAATTATTTATTAAGGTTTATAGTTTATCTTCAATAACTAATAAAAATGCAATGAATTATAGTTTTTTGGCAAAAGAAAAAATCTTAAAAAATTGGAATAGTAAGAAAGAGATTGGAGTATTTTAAATTCGAGGATATAAATGGATAATGGAATATTCTTACAAAACAATTAAAATCCTAAGTTGAAAATATTTTAATATTATATAAAAGCATTTTCTCATAATGAATATACCTAAAGTATATAATAATTGTATATATATATATACACATATACTTACGCCAGCTAGTAACCCTACAAAATAGTTAATTTAGGGTTGATTAGATATTGAAATTCTACTATAATTAATATTATTTCCTTATAATTCTACTAATATTAAATTAATATTATTATTTTTATATTAAACTAACAATTTTGTTTATTCTATTTAGATATTTAGCAATGGGAAATACAAAAGTGTGTTACATAGAGTATTAGTGAATTCAACAAAGCCTAGGATCTCGGTGGCGTCTCTGCATAGCTTCCCGATGACTTCTGTCGTGAAGCCATCGCCGAAGCTCATCAACGAACATAATCCACCGAAGTATATGGACACAGACTTCGCCACTTTTCTTCAGTATATATCAACTCGTGAGCCTAAGTTGAAGAATTTTCTTGAGTCACGCAAGATTCACCATATTAGATAAAATGAAATTTATCATTTTCTTGTAATGTTAGTAACGTTAAGGTTAATAAAAATTTTGTTATAGATTTACGTCATAATCAAATATATATACATAAATATTTAAAACCAAAAAAATATATATACATATATCTATATATATACACATAAATAATATAAAACCTAAACACTTTAATATACATAGATATATAATTATGGATTAGATTATGATTTATATAAATTTATATTAATCATAATCTAATCCATAATTATATATCTATGTATTTACATATATAAACATTTTTTTAACCGTATATATATATATATAAACATTTTTGTAAGACTCAGTTTATAAATAAAACCATCATTTCTTGGATTCCACTTGTTGCATTATATCTTGTAAGAAGAAAGTAACATTAGAATGAGATGAGCCATCTTCTTCCACAGCCTTGTGAGCTAAGCTCTTTAACTCTTTTTCTTCTCTCTTTAGCATCATCACTCTCACCCATTAGTTCTTCCACTGCCTTCTTCACTCCTTCTTTATCCACCAATACTCCTATTTTCTCCTCATTTTCATAACCTCATCAACCCTGGCACTTACACCCACTTTTAGCACTTGCATGACAAGTTTCTGGTTGCAGAATTGGTCTCCAAACAACGGCCAAGTGAGCAATGAAACGCCTGAAGTGATTCCTTCGAGAGTCGAGTTCCATCCACAGTGTGTTAAGAACCTTCCAATGGAAGGATGTGAAATGATCATGAGTTGAGGTACCCATCCTCTAATGAGAAGTCCTCTTTCTGTAACTCTTTCTTCGAAACCGTTCTTTGAGATCCAATCATATAGTTCATTATAATTTTACATAAATAGAAAGTTATGGTTCTGAAAACAATTCTAACACAGCCACAAATTTATTTAGATGACTTACGAATTCGACTACAATCACAATCAACTAAAAGGAGTCTAAAACCTGCAAACACTTTTCATTCTTGAGTTCGGTAATAGAGATGACACACAAAGAACAATATCCTCAAAACATGAAAACATAATACACTTTACAACAAACACACTCTTATTGTACACTGTACTTATGGATATATATAGCAAACCCTTCCAGATTCTTCAGCAGTAACTGGTTGGTATACACATGAACCACAATGCACTTGTTATTTCTAGCCAGACTATGGATCATTGGCTTTTCTACCTGAGTCTGTCCGATCAAGTCGAGCCCCTCTCCATAATGTTGACTTGCTTGATCGTAGGAGCAACCCAAAGGCTGATGAGCATGCTGCTCTCACAACTGAGTCTTGCGACCGGGTCATCTTGCTAACCAGTGTTTCAAAAACCTGAACAAGAGACAGGTTTGAAAACTTATAAAGACTTAAGTGAATGTCATATGTAGTTTCTGTAATATACCTGTGGGTAGTAAAGAGAGATTATATGTTGATCCTCTGAGAGAGATAACATGGTGGTAGAGAAGTGTATTGCATTCGCCTGAACTACTGGCCACGGTGCATCAAAAGCCTGGATGGTTGAGGCCATGTAAGTATCAACTCTTTCTGACTCTTGAACCAAGTGCTTTGAGAGATCCCTTACGAAGTTTTCGTAATCAATTCTGAAAATATATACAACATTAGAAGATAACAGCAGTAACAAATCAGATTTGGTATTCATAGGATGATGAAACAAACCTATCGTCGGAACCAAAAGCACGTGAATCATACAGAGTAGAGTAATTGATTACGTCCACGAGTGGAGCAAACAGCTTGAGGGTTCCCTATTCAAGTAATAACAGATAAGTGAACTCAAAGTTATCTCAGATCAAACAAAGGAGCAATAGGTTATGAAGAAAATTACCCGACAAGCCTTTCGAATGCTAGGATCATCATCATGGAGGTGTACTACTAAGCGAGGAAGGGTGGAATGAATCTGATATTAGACATTTTCATTCAATAAGCTTTATATTATAAAGTGAAATATTTTTTTTCCTTGACATCAATAATTCTATATCATTGAAAAGCAAATGATTGTCACCTGCTCAATAAATCCCTCACGTTGCCCTCCAATAGCATATTTACTTAATGCTCCAAATGCTGAAAATGCATTGGCTCTCATCTTCGGGTCCATGCTAACCTGTTAAAATTTGGATTTCATTTATATATAAAGGCAACACTATAATCAGAAAAATGTATTTGACAGTTTAGTGAACTAAGAGAACTGGTTTTGCAACTGTTCTTCTGTTCAAGCTTGAATCTGGTCTATAAGCTTTATTTTATTTAGTATGAATTTCAGTAAAAACCCTTCAGATAACTTAGAGTTGGACCTTACCTGAAGATTACGAAGCCGAACAGATAAATTCAACAAGATGGGTCCAACAGCATCATTAGATGCTGACTCCGTGACCTGAAAAAAAACAAGCATATAAGTTCAAACAATTTGCTAATAGATTTGATAAACCTGTCAAAGTTCAGAGACCTTGACTTATTGATGGGTTTGAAAATTACCATCAACAAGCATGAGACAGCAGTTAGTTGCACAGACTCATCCAAATCATCAAGCAACGCTAATATTACACCAATAACTTGAGTTGTGTAGTGGGTCATACAAGCAGATGGCATCTGACAAAACCCCAAAGCATTAAATTTGGAAAAAAAAAAGAAACAGCACAAACCAATTTAAGTTTCGTAAACTACATCACTCCAAAGACTAGAACGCTATTCTCTAGTATATGTTACAAGCAATTCTTATTTATATGACAATCAAAATAAATAATTAAAATATATGACTGCTCAGAATTACTCTTACTTGCACTAATCCTCTTAGGCAAAGGCGCCTTACAGTCGAAGAATCATCTGATACATGTCGGCAAAGAGCTTCGACCATCTCCTCCATTACAGAGCTAAGATCACCACTGCAATTCAGAAATATCAGCAGAGGAAACTACACCAGTGCTTTGTTCATGAAAACATGCTTCATTTCTTTGACTCTTTTCCCTTAACTTAATATACACAAGACTTAGAAATAAAACCATTATCTTCGCTTTGATCTTAACATTCTTTTCCAAAGAGAGTATAGAAGATGAATTGGTACACATATCTAAATCAGTGTGTAACAAAAACGAGTAAAAAATACACCTGTAGGAAATAAACTCAAAATGAAAAAAAGAAGAAGTTGTAAGGACATCAAAAATGTTATACCTGTAGCGTATAAACTCTGACAATGCTGCAGCAGCAGCTTCCCTTTGAAATCTTTGTGGACGATTTAGTGCTTTCGTTAGAATCATGCAAATATGCCGAACCTGTAACACACAAGTACTGAAACTTAAGTTCTACTTCAGTCTGAAGGTAAACTGTACACTCACTTTCTTCAACACCGGATTTCTTTCGATAGTATTATGTCTTTAAAAAGTCTCAGCAACAAAAAGTAAAGAAGCATACGCTACCAAGTCAGTTAGGCTGTCTTTAAGAATAGGTAAAGCTTCCTCAAACTCGTTCCTTTTTTCATACAGAAAAAAATTGTGATGTGTACTAAACAACTATGCACATATCTCCACATTCATGACTTCCCAACAAGAATGGTCAAGAGAAATCCATGTTCACAATTGACTCGACTTATAAACCAAGGATCAATTGGTGAAACACAACTCTAAGGATACAAAGACCCCGAAAAAACACATCTGCAATCGTCAAATAACTAGGTACCTCTTTCGGTCTCTTAATTGAAATGCATCGAGCAATATCACCAATAAGATCAACCCATTTTTCCTTTTCTCTTTGCTCCCCATTACGAGCTAAAATCTAAGCAAAGACAAGTATCAGTTCATCATAATAGAAATTAAGCAAAAACTATTTAATGTTAAAGTTCAAAAGGTACCTTTCCCATCTCAAGATCACCAACACACTCGCAGAAAGCCTGAAATGAAGTTAGAAGTACTCTGCCAAAAGGGAAAACTATTACAATGAGTTTACTAAAAAAAAGTACCAAATCGTTATGTGCCTACAGTTTTCTTGAAAGTAGAGGAGTTACCGTAACGGATCTTGCTGACCAGAACTTGCAAGTCCATGACAGCTTCCCAACTGAAGAGTAAGTCCCCCAACGACAGAAGAGTAGCTGTTCTCAACAGCTTTCTTTCCAATTTTTCCGCCACCTCTGGTTTATCGAGTATATTAGCCACCAGAAACGCATCATGATCTCTCAAGTAAAACTGATGGTTTATGAAAGGTACCTAAAGAAAGCAGTGAGAGCGAAAATGGCAGCTTGTAGAATATCATCTTCTATATGTGTTTCAGAAGCAGAACTAGTATTTTCTCCCTTCTGTGAATCATCTTTAACTAAAGAACTACGATTGAGAATGGATATTAAGTGGTCCATAAATAAAACTGAAAGTTCTGTATGTTGAGAGAAAGCCTGCATAAAAAATAATTGAAAATGATGGCCTCAGTCAAACTATTTTATACTGTCCACATGATAACAAAGCATAGAAAGAAAATGTGAGAAGAAAGTAGAATCTTTGAAGCTAAAATCATTTCACTAAAAAGTGTAAACCTGAGAATTAGGTCTAGAGAGAATGGTACTTACATAAAACGCATCTTGCATTGGCCAGCCACCACGCATCCTGGTTATGTCCTTTGTCACGATGTCCCTTCCAGCAGTAGCCAACACTTCATTAAACACAATTGGTGATTGTGTGTTCTCCGCCAGTGCAGAGATCTTCATGTGATTAAGGTAAGCAGTAATACCCAAGAGTATACGAGATAAATGCTAGTGAGTTTTATATTGTAGCAGTGTCACATTTACATGCAGACTGAATTTGCTAAATGAATTAAGTCAAGGATACAGCTCCAATAGCTTCAACACGTAAATTCTTCTCAGTAATATGAACTGCTGCTGAGAGCAAGGACTGAGTCGTCCTGTCAGAAAAAGGTCAAAAGAAGAAAAGTGGAACAAGGTTATCAAATAAAAATGGAAAAAGGGACTAAATCCCATCTACACAAAAAGCTTAGGGGTACCTTGATATATCATTGTCACTAAGTTGACTCCCTCTTCTTGCAACAAACTCGATAACCGCTTGAATGGCTCCCTCAGCCGATTGCTTGATTTTGTCACAGATAGCCGCAGTGCAACTGTTTAAGGCTGCTACAAGCTACATGACATAGCACAACATAATGGGGCCTCAACCATCCAAATATCCAATGACACCATAAATTATACAAAAGAAGGAAGAAAACAAACCTCATCCTCCGTTAAAAGAGCACAAATGGATGAGACTATTCTGTTAAAAACTTCGGATGGATCAATAGAGGCATCCTGAAATCCAGTTTACACAAATTGGACACCCTGAACATGAAGCATACAAAGTGAAAGGAGATAACTCTGAGCCTACCACAAAATGCTTACGCTTTTCAAAATGGCAATGACATCCTCAAGGGAAGACAGGGCTTTATAGGAGTCTTCAGAATCCAACCCGCTTGACTGTACAGCTTTTGGAAGGGAAAGGGAAATGCTGAAGAACTGGTCAAGAATCTAGCAAAAATAATTGGAGTAAAAACCATTAGAAATTAACAATGCCACACTCAGATGAAATTACCACCCATCTTTCTGACACAGTTGATCAAACTAAGTACTAATCAAATACCTGTGCAGAAATTTTCCGAACTTCAGAATCTGTGTCAGCACATCGTGGGAGATAGGTGATGGCCCTATCTCCCAAACACAATACCTTGCGATCAGGAAATAAGAATACCGCTGTTGTCAAACAAAGGAACTTAATTAGCTGGTAGGTAATGTATGGAATAAAATCTAACAATTTATTTAAAGATATCTTCATACATGGTAGATTCGAAAAATTTCCCTGCATATTGCGGTCTGCATACTTCCTATGAGGGCAATCTCCAGAACAACCAAGAGCACAATAGCCACCAACACAAAGTTTACGAAATTTTAGGAGCATTTCATGAACTGCCACACAGCCTCTTCTTCTTTGATAATCAATGGGTGATGAAACATATTGATCAAGCTGTCTAAGTAAATGCAAAAGCTGCTCCGCTCGACTTCTTCCATCCTCTCCACTAGTTCATGCATATATATCATTATATAAACAGGAAAAAAGTACTTTAAATTTGCAATTGCACTTGCAGTAACTCAATATCTGAGTTTACTTCAAATCCACTACCATAATCACAGAATATAATCTAACATAAGTAATATGTAAGTTATGAACAGTGATAAAAAAGGTCAAATGAAACTGTAAGAAACCTAACCATGGGAAATTTTTACTTTAAGAAATTCTATCGAAGACGTGAGTTTTTGAGAAAATATTTCATCAATGGAAATAATAAATAGATATAAAAACGACTTACAACTAACTTGTCCAAAAATTCAGAGAATTTGCAGCCTCAAAATAGCTGGGTGAATTGAAATTTGAAAACTTGTCAAGTAAATACCTTGTAAGGAGGATAGCACACAAGAGAGTAACGAGATTGTCTATAAGGGGACCGATGACATCAGATGGATCATTAGGCAAAGCAAAGAACCCCAGTGTAGCCTGTCAGAGAAAACGTGCATAAGTTCAAGAGAAAATATAAATACAAACAGAGAGCACTAGCCTTATTTTTTCTTTTTATATTCAGGTCAAACCAAAAACTAATCACCTTCATGACACGATTCCGAGTTTCAATGGTCAACTTCGGTTCCACAGAGACTAGGGTTGTGCAGGCATTCAAAGCGAGTGCCTGAACAAGATTTTTGTCAGAAAAAGAAATAGTATCTGCTTGTTTCAAAGAAATGACACATGGTACAGATTCTTGATATAGATTATTTTACCTGAGTGTGTAGAAGTTCAAGACTAGATTCTGCAAAACCTTCATTTTCATCTCTGCCCATCAACGTCAATATGTAATCAAGCATTTGATCTCTTCTTTTCAATGGGAATGTAGCCCCACTTTCTGCAGCATTTATGACAGCACGACCTTCACACAAAGATACAACAGATCAGGGTCCTATATATTCTACAGATTTCCCTAAATTATACCCCTCCATGTGGGGCATTGTAACTTAATAGAAAAAAATCAACGAGAGAAAAGAAACTGATCATTCATTGCAAGAATCACTTCATCATCTATATTTCAAAATCGTACTAACCTAATAAATCAATAGCAGTTATAACAGCTTGTTTTGCTGTTTGTTGCCGCACATGAAGAAGCCGTGAAAGCATATTAGTGCCCTGCGATACATGCAAATGAAATATGACTATGATATTGGAATTTGAAAATGAAAATAGTGCAGAAATACTAATAAGGTCACTAAAGTTCAACATTATTAATTGTTTAGTCACAAAAAAACTCTCGGATTTCCAACTCTTTATACGGTTTTGATTTCATTAGATGGTTTTTCCGACCATATGACTCAGGATCAATGTGAGTCGTAAGTTTATAACAGATAATAGAAAAAGTAGCAGGAAAGATGATTATAAAATAAAAGAGATCAGATTCTAATTAAAAATTAAAACATACCACAAGTGCATCTATTCTGGCCTCAATAACGGATGAGGGTGCATATTTTGCAGCATATCCATACATCAACGCCAAAGCAGCATGGATATCATCACTGTCTTCTGTTTTATAGCTCTCAGAGAAGAGTGATAAGATCCTACAATAGACACAAGAATATAAGTCAGTTTTTGTCATAAACTTTATATAAACCTGTGGTAGAAGTGACATATTCTAGACAGCCCGGAAGCAACCATATGACTAATGAAGGAACTAAACTACTAATATCAGCAAACATTTTGATACACCATGTTCTGCTTGTGCAACTGCAGCTTTAATTGTCCCTTAATAAAGAAGAGTCGGGATGCATACATATCTAGATTTTATTTAACATTAGCAAAGTGTACGGGACAGATGATTTCATTAAGTCAAGCAAGATAAACCTTTGGAAAATACTCTGCCCAACATTATCCACGATGATTTTCAGCTTTTCCAGTACTGTGTCCAAGTGAGAAGCCGCGACCTACGGAATCAATTAGCATATTAACATAGGATTAAAATCAAGATCTAAGTGAGAATAAGACAAGTACACTCAAAATACCAGCCCCATGGCCTTCGCTAAACCAAGTCTATTTGCAGGTATAGAAATGTCAGCCTGTTCGTACATCCAGTCAATCTTGTCACGAACATATGCTCTATCATTAACCTTCTGGAGAAGTATTCCAACGCATCTGAAATATAAAGCACAAAAGGTTGACGACACAATTCCTGCGTTCACTTATCAATGTAAATACTGGATGTCTGCTTTAAAACTGGAATTATATGCAGTTCAGAGACAATTAAGAACTTATTAGCCATCTGTCAGTAAATGAAAAATAAGCACTAAAACTAAAAGGAAAACAAGCTTGTTCAGCAAGATATAGTGAAGTACACAAAGAATGTATATGTACAAACATCAAAATAGGTATCAGAATGTCTCTCCTGTAATAAACAATCATTGTATGGTAAAGGAAATCAGAAAATCACTAGATAACAAACCCAGAAAGCAATGTCAATCAGGGAATACATATTCTTTTAAAAAGGAAAATTGACAATGCGACCCACTTGCTGCCTTAATGTCAGAAGAAATCAACAATCCAAGCCAAATAATTTTGCTCAACAACTAAAAAATAGTTCCCCAACAAGATGTAGAAATACTTCAACTTCATCAGAGACCACAACAAAATGAAAAACCAAGAATTTTACCGGTGCAGAAGTGCTGCATGGTCATCATCCGGAGTATAAAGAATGTATTGTTTTGCAAAAGCATTTCCAAGAGATATAACCCAGTCAGCATCCTGGGTGACATCCAGTGATTCTGCTAGAAACTGTACAATAGATCAATGGTTAGAAGTAATACATACAACAAGCTTGATTGGTCAAACTAATATAGTGTCTTGCATTTAGGCTTTAGAGAAACATCAGCTCAGAAATATTTGTTTTCTCTTCACATTAGTTGAAGATGCTTACATTAATTATCATGTCATCCCAAGTTTCCTGGTATGTTGGATCAAGCTTCAGATCTTCTGTGTCAAAGACATACGCCTTCATTTTTGGAATCTAGAGCTTACCCAATGTGACAAATAATTAAGGTCACTTGTACTCGGCCAGATTAATATTAGTAACTAAGAAAGAAACAACATTCAGTAGCCCTTTATAACAGTCATAAAGGACATCATATGTACAGAAAATATGAGACAAAAAATAAAATACTAGAAATCTATGGTTCAAACTGACTATAAATTGCATAGTAACTGACTGGATATCGAAAATAATAATAGAAAATGAAATCTCGAGCAAACAAAAGTGTACCTCATCTTGCCAAAACATGCTGATATTCTTTGGAAAAAGAGGGGACAAATAGCCAAGAACCTGAAGGAAGTAGCAAAAGGGCGGTTATATAAATTTAGAACTTGAAAGATGCACATATGAGCTAATAAGGATAGAAGACCCTATAACGATCAAGCAGTTAAATCTGATGGAAAACAAGAATAAAGAAAGTATTTATGTCAGTCTATTACAGGATTTCTGAAGTTACTAATACAAAATTTACCGTCAAAATTTGGGTTGCTAACTGCTCTTTTGCCAGAGGATTGTGCAAAAGAACCACCAAACGGGTAAACAACTCCTGCATTTATAATATATGTGCATCCATCTTTTCAGTTTTGAGATCTTTTCCATATATTACAAAATTTATAGATCATATGCCAGAGCGTAAGAAAATTCACCTCAGGGCTAGGAATATCAGCACGAGCTTTACACTCAATCAACATGGGGGTGGTTGAAGATCTACGACGACACAGTTCAGATATGCATCTACAGACCTATCAAATTAAATCAATAATACTGTTAATTCATTTCCAAGCTTAGATAATTAAAAAAAAAAGATCCTACCGATGCCACCGCGCCAGTATAAACTCTAGGGACAATCATTTTAAGTAGGAAAGGCCACAGAATGTACTGCAATTTCAGTTAATCTTTACCATTAAAATATTAAAGTTATGAGTAAATGGGATAGTTCTATTAGTAAAAGAAAATTTTGCAGCACCTCCATCTCCGGGATTGTAACCGTCAAGAGCAGAAGACCTTTTCCACAAACTGCTCTTAGCTGTGTTGGACTAACTGGTTCCCCTTTTGCCTAAGAGAAATATTTGAACAGTACTCACATAAGATTGTAGAAAACATAGAAGTAACAGAAACAGTAGTTCAAACTTTTTCTAGTTATGTACAACAACACTAGCATATGTGCTCTTATAAACAGTGGTACAAAGACTCCACAACTTGGAGCAAGCTAATAAGAATCAATAACACACAACTTGGAGCAAGTCAGCAAGATAACAATAATGTTCCAGGTTTTGGTTAACGATTGGATTTTATAAACAGCAGCGCACGCAGGAGTCAACATCAACACCTTGCTCAACTATTTTCTCTAATGAAACCAACATAACACGAATTTTCTTAGAAAGTTAAGCTGGTGGATGAGATGTCTAAAATGCATGTGATAATGGCAACAAATATGCTAATTTTTCACAGTATTTGGAATACTCGGCAGGAAATAAGGACACCAATATTTGGACTGCCTTACCCTCATATTTCATAAATTTTAGATAAATAACAACAAAGAAGGCATTTCAAACTCAAAGGATCGGGAAACTAGAAACATCTTTCAATTTTCCTATATTTTCTTTCTATTTCTAATTTGAAATTTGTTTCAAACCATCGCAATCACATTATTCGTGAAGAAACAAAATGGTTTTCTCTTTCTTCTTATACATTCAACGGAACACATAATTCTTCCAATTTTTCAACTGAGCACCAAACTTATTTTGTAAGTGAAGTGGTATGTTATATAGTCTTACCTTCAAATTGTCAGTCTCTCCTATTGCAGAATGGCGTACAAGGTATTCAACAAATAATTCCCCAGATGGACCAACCAGATAGCAGTGTGAAGCCATGACCACGATCAACTGTCATCAAAGAGCAGAAGAACAAAATCACAAGTGGGCATGCTAACGCATGCATATTTTTAGTAACAAAATATGCCAGATCAGTACCTCTGAAAGAGCTTTTCGAACAGCTAAACTTTGCTCATCTAGCAAAGACCTCGCAGCATCGACCAAAAGAGACCGTTTTGGGTGCCAAGCTTCAAATAACCTCCGAACGCAATGCAAAATCTTTATGTTGGGATGGTAAATGAAATTGAAATTACTATGTTAAACTGATGAAGGATAAAGAAATACACCTCGGTAGCAGATGTTTCAAAACACAAAGAGCACCAAATGTCAAGGGGTCTTCTTTCAACTTGCATTTCTGATGAAAGTATACAAGGAAGACAGGATGTCAAAATTTCACTTCAACATAAATGCCAAGGAATAGTTCAGTCTAATATGAGTGATAGGTATTTAGCTATATCCATGAAAAAATATATGCCCTTACGTTAAGAAGAAATGTAAACAAATCCTCAGGGTAAACCAAGCCAACAGTCAGAAAACACCGCTGCACTTCATTGTATGTCTGCAACACGAAGAATCAAGAACATTAAACAGATTAATACATACCGCTCCCAAAATAAAGATTCAAATAGTAAAGAGGTTGAAACATCTATATTGCATTAACACAACACTCCCACCCATCCCCTGCAATATTAAATAGAATGAAAGTGCTCAGTGACTTACCTTTCGTCCCACTGAAATATCTGAGCACCTTTTGCTTTCACTATTAATACTGATCACAGGAACAAGTGTTGACAGAACAATTGTAAGGTCCTGAAAAGAAACAAAACTTAACTGAAACACAGCATAACAAAATGTATCATATCCTTCCAATTCAAAACATTAACCATCACCGCTTCACATCTAAAATACGGTTGTACCATATGATTGTAGATAATGAGGCACCTTAGCAACAAAAAATGATGGAAACACCACTACCTCAAAATCAAGCAGTGGAGGACCAGAATCAGAAAGTAGCGAGGCATTTAATAGGTTGTGAAGACTACATGTTGCCAAAAGAGCATCATCATGACCTCTCTTATACCTAAAAATTGAATAGAAAGGGATGAATAATCGCTACATTAGAATTAACAATAAAGACAAGCCTAGATGAAAAGCATCATATGTCTTGGTACATACTTCTTTCAAACTTACCAAAGATTTGATTTGTGGGACTGAGTGTATTATATCAAAAAAATTTCTAACTATACTTTTTGACAATCTTATTCCTTATTTTAAATTAGACTATTATATGACGCAGACAGCACGTTTACTATGCTCTGGGCCTTTGAAGAATTAAAGTTTGAGATAGAACAAAAAAAGTAATCAAAAACATAACTTACAGTTCAAGTATTGCAGGAATAAGCCTTGGTAATGCTGATTTCAGTTGTGTCCTCGTGATAAGACCAACCATCTGACCCAGAGCCTCTACGGTTGATACTCGTACCTTATTCAGCAAATGAACAAATCAACAACAGAGTAACAAAACCTTGCAGTTACTTCTCTCTCCGTATTCGGAATATCAAACAAACAATACTGGGGAAAAAGAACCAGAAAACAAACTTTCCTTTTTTCTTCAAAGTGGAGAATATTGCTAAAAGAGACAATGGACTCACCTTATGATCTCGGGAAATGGCCCAAACTCTCAACAACAGCTCAAAAACAGAATTCAGAAATGACCTGCATGGATGAACCCCTTGATTTGAGTGCAGCAAACACAAAGAATACTAGAAATAAAACAGAACAAAGAAAGTGGTCTCACATGACATCACTGTCCAACGGAGAATCTGATGTAAGATCTGTTATGTATAGCCATACCGCCTGAGACCAGCACTTAAATGCTAGACATAAATTCAATGATACATAGATGAAAAAAAGTAAGCAAAAATAAGATGGTACCAGCGACAAGCTGAGATAACACACATGGTCTTCCTTATATTTGATATCAGAACACATGCCATTTTAGAGAATTGAAGATATACAGATCAACATGACAATATCCTACTTTCTGTTAGTATGAATTAAATTGCCATATTGGTTCAGTAAGTAACAAACTCTGACATGATGAATACCCTTATATGAGGCCTAGAAACAATTAACCACATAGTACAGAAAAAAATCCAGGTTAATAGACAAGGAAGGAAACTTGGCACAAAGCAGCAATTTCTATATAAAAAAGTTTCATTCCCTATTCAAAAACGGATTACAAAAGTTTCATTATACCATTTGCAAATATTGGTCGATGTATATCCCGAACATTCCCAAGAATAGGCAACACCCTTGAAAGTACATCTTTCAGGCGTGGAGTGAACTGCAAAGCTTCAAAGTAAATATGAAAGTACTTCAAAATATCAGAGAACTGTCATTTCCATAAAGTTCCAATGTGAGAAACAAAAGAAGTAGGAAATGCAGATGAAGTTGGAAATTAACCATCAGATGAGGCAAAGTCAGCAAGAATTTGAACCATAGCAGGTGAAGCTGTAGCCGGACCAGACAGATGTAGAAATATTTCGTCCATCATCTGTCCATGTCAATTAAAAAAATTATCAAAATTAACTAAAGAATGAATAACTTGGTGAAGGAAAATCACGGCCAACGTCTAATTGAATAGGCTGCCATCTACCTCATAAAGGTAGAGAAACAATGGACAAGCTTTATTAATGACACCATTCAAAATGCCTCAATTCAGAAGTTAACATGATAACAGAATAAAGTCTCTACTATGGTTTTCTCATCGGCAACTCAACTTGTCTCATGCAATCTAATCAAAGATAATACTTAAGCATACTGATCATTCTTTAAAATTTGATTCACATATACGCCGAGCCCAAGAAATAAATCTAGATCAAAACACATCTCACAGCAACCTTTTTCTATAGTAAAAGGCAATAACTCAGGAATGCACAGTCACGTGGAACTAAAGAAGCAGTTGTTTTCTCAATGTTCAAAATCATCCTTTGAATTAACAAAAAGGAAAGAGAAAAAAGTTAGACTTACAAGATCAGGAAAATGTGTTCCAATTGAGACGAGCAGCCCTGATGCTTGCCTTTGCCAATCAGCATTTAGTTCCTACATTATGATGAGCCAATTAAAGATACTAAAAGGATCAGGAAACATATACGAACAATTGCAAGGAAGTTTGTAAGAACTGCAATTAGTTTCCCCTGTTTTGTCTAGATTATTCTTTTGCTTATCTTTGGTGAGTATATCTCAAATCATCTCATCTGAATTCTGTACGTCAAATTTCTAGGTAATCTCTAGTACAAGAATGAGCAACATATGATTCATCTTCTCTCCAACGCATAAGAAAAAATATTCACAAACCATCTTAGCTTTAGAGATGTAAACGCAAGACAAGAATGAAAAAAGCACACACATCAAAACAGAAGAATCCAAGAGTGAAAAGCCACACAATACGATTTACGCCTCACAAACAATCTATTAAATTTTCAAAATTGAAAATTGAGCTTCAGAATCAGTCTAACTACACAAAACATAAAAAGGAAATATTTAACAACGGTTCAGCTTTCACAACACACCTTGGAAGATATTATCTCAGCTGTAGCAATCTTAGCAAGTTTTCCCATGAAGACGACATCACTCTCCCCTTTCTCTAAAGCACCAACACTAAATGCCATTACTTGAAAGACCCCAGCCATGTTACCAAACCGCTGCAACACAGAGTAGCACCAGATTTACACACCAAATAAAGGAAAACAAAAGACGAAGAAACGGGATCAAGCAAACAAAATGTTACCCTTCTTCCTCCACGTGAAACAGCATAACAACAATCAAGAACCAGAAGCGGATTCCTAGAAAAAATCACAAAACAGTTAAGTAAGATCAATGATCTTCCAATAACTCATTGTGCATGTATATGTGAATGTATAGAAGCTTAATTAATACACACAGTGAGGCAATATCTCTCAGGGAAGCCATGGAAGCTTCTCTGACCACTGATGAATCATCAGATAGAGACGATACAAGGAGCTGAACAGCCTCTGCTCAAAAAAAAAATTAAAACTTCAGTTTTTCAAATCAGGAAACTTGATCAGAACCATTGCTACAACCAACGTTGACCCAATTACATAATTCAATAGTTTCAACCAAACAATACACAAAATCAATTGAAAACCCAGAAAAAAATTGAAGATTCAGGAAAAAAAGTGTTACCTGGCGCGGGGATTGGGCTCCCCAAGCTTGAAGAAGCCATTCAAAATCGATCAAATTTAAGATCGTTGTGATCGATCAAGATTTTTCCGACGGAAACGAGTCCAACAGATAAAAAAAACGAGGGAGCGAGGAGAAATTGCGTCGCCTCTTGTTGGAGGACTTGAATGTTAAAAAGAAAAATGTTTGGGGAAGAAAACAAATATAAAAAACCAATTGAATTAAAAACAATGGACCCATGCCCGACAAACCGGGTCGGGTAAATTATCGGGTTTTAAGCCCGTTGCTTTTGTATCATGCTCTTGTTCTATTATTAAATTATTAAATTGATAACATTATTGGCCCAATTATTAAGTGGTGCTCTCTGTACCACATTTATCTTCTTCTTTTACAATTTTTTTTTACTCATAATTTTTAATATAAAAAATTGCAAGATATCGATAATTATTTAAATTTTAATCTTAAAAATGTAAGATATGATTCTTTGCATACAAAAAAATCCAAATATCTATGAAAAAAAACAACTCACTAAATTTCAATAATTCTTGTAACTTTAAATTTCAGACACTACAATAAACATAGTTATTTCCAACAATTTTTTGAGTTAAGTATTACACATCATTACATAATATAAATAAAGCTAAACTGATCTATAAAAATGTAGTATCTTATATATATACCTAGCAATCAATAATTTTTAACAGGGATAATAATGTTTTTTTAATTTATAAAATGGTTAAATACAAAATCTATTATATACAAACTCAAAGGTTAAATATAAAGAAAAAGAAAGAAAAATAAAATAAAACTGATTAACTGTCACAGCTTGACTATCGAAAGTGGCGTCGTATTATAGTTGGCAAACCGCTTAATATTTCGTTAAGTTACGGCGTTAGTTTCACAACTTGACTTCTCGGCCCATGAATTAAAGGCCCAAGGCCTGTTTTGTGATCAATAACTACATTTGTTTAAAATCTCCGAAAATATTAAAACAAAAAATCCGACCTGCCGGAATCGAACCAGCGACCTAAAGATTACAGCAACTACTACAGTCTTCCGCTCTACCAACTGAGCTAAGGTCGGCTCTGCTAAGACTACGAGACACATGCTTAAGTTACCTGCATGCAATGGTAATTTTTTATTAACAGCACAGTAATTGATTTCTTGGTTACACAATTAAAATTACAATACAAGAGATTAAGAAGAAGAAAAATTCAAAACATAAAACTCAAATCTTACCATGTGTTCATGAAAACAAATGTGAATTTTCAAGATTATATGAAAAAATACAAAAGCTTTCTTTATTCAGAGTCTTGTTTCAATTAAGCCTTTGGCTTGAGTGGCTTAACAACTTCCCAAGTAAAGTCAGGATCTTCACGACCAAAATGACCATAAGCAGCTGTCTTCTGGAACCTGAAGTTACCTCCTCTCTTCAGATCAAGGTTAATAGCCATCATACCTGGTCTAAAGTCAAAAGCTTCCTTGATCAACACAAGTATATCCTTGTCAGGTATGGTCCCTGTTTTGTAAGTGTCAACAAACACTGAGAGTGGCTCAGGTACACCAATGGCATATGAGACTTGGACTATACAGCGACGTGCGAGTCCTGATGCAACTACGCTTTTAGCAGCTTGTCTTACGATATAGGCACCACTTCTGTCAACCTTAGTTGGATCTTTACCTGAGAATGCACCTCCTCCATGAGCACCCCAACCACCATAAGTGTCAATGATGATCTTCCTTCCTGTGAGTCCAGCATCACCATGAGGTCCACCAATGACAAAACGACCAGATGGGTTGAGGTGAAAGATGGTGTTTTCATCAAGATACTTAGCTGGAATAACTGGCTTGATCACATGTTGCTTTAAGTCAGCAGCAATCTCATCATTGGTTACAGTTTCATCATGTTGAGTTGAGATAAGAACTGTGTGGACTCTAATCGGAACCATAGCTCCATTATCGTTCTTGTACTCAACAGTGACTTGAGTCTTACCATCAGGCCTTAACCAAGGGCAAGTTTTATTCTTCCTTACTTCAGTAAGCTTAGCACCAAGCTTAGTAGCTAAAACATGAGTCAAAGGCATAAGCTCAGGTGTTTCATCAGTAGCATAACCAAACATATGACCCTGATCACCAGCTCCAATATCTTCAGGCTTTTTAGTTAAATGACCATGAACTCCTTGAGCAATATCAGGACTTTGTTGCTCAATGTTAACCAAGACATTACATTTATCAGCATCAAGACCAACATCAGCAGAGATGAAACCAATCTCTCTACAAGTAGATCTAACAATCTTCTCGTAATCTACTTTAGCTGAAGTTGTGATCTCACCAAACACCATTACCATGTTAGTCTTGGTACATGTCTCACAAGCCACTTTGCTTTCAGGGTCTTGCTCTAAACAAGCATCAAGGATTGCGTCAGATACTTGATCACAGAGCTTGTCAGGGTGACCTTCATTGACGGATTCAGAGGTGAACAAGAACGTATCCATTTCTACAACATAACACACAAAACAAGATCAAAGCACAAATTTTTTATTTGTATAGCTCCACCGACACAATTTAGAATTAAGATACCAAAAATCTAAAGTATCAATTTTGAATCATCAGATCTATAACAAAACACCATGGATTCGAAATGGTGTACGATTAACAAATATGAACAGATCTAATCTAACGAAGAAAGAGCAAAAACAATGAATGGAAGAGAACAAACCTGATAACGAAGAAGAGAGGATTCGAGATCTGGGGGAGTAAATGAAAGCGAGAAAGAGAAGAAAGAAGAGCTTTAATGGAGATGAAGTGAGAAAAACTCGGCGCGTAACTCGGAGTTCGACTCGCTCTGTGTTTGTTTGTTTGCCCGCTCTTCTCGTGCTTTACCTCCTTCGGTTTATATTGTTGAAGAAGTTATAATCACGTGCATTTGGGTGTATAGTAGTATAGTGCTTTTACACAGTTGATCTCGAATAAAGAATATTATGGACGGTTAGGATGTGATAAAGCATAATCTCACCAACCTCGTCGTAAGTGTGGTTGGTGAGAGAAGTAACCGATATAACCCGACCTGGCATCGACATAGTTGGTGGATATTAAAAGAAAACATTACTCCGGATAACACATGGATCATGACTAGTTAATATATTCTCAAAACATGATTTTTTCCTTTTCTTTTTAAATTTACTATTTATGTGGTGGTTGGTGATTGTGCTTATTTTAATTTTTTATTTTAAAAATCATTCGACTCTTTTTTTTATTTTGTTTTCAAAAGTCTAATTATGTTAACTATGATTTTTCTAATAAAATAAAAGAAAATAAAAAACCCAAAAATCTAAATCTAAAATACTTGTCACAATGAAATGGTCTAGAGTTTTAGTGGATGACACATGTGAGGGTAGTGAGTTCAGGCACATCTTTAAATTTGTCTGATTAATATAGGCCTACCAAATCTTGACAATCTAAGTGCACTTACATTGTCTTCGCGCGTCACTGTGCTATCGAACACCTAAGCTTAGTATGCCTAGATCAAGATCCGAGACAACTATATAGAGAAATAGACAAATCTTAACTTCATAAACTCTTATCAATCAAATACCAGAAATGTCATAAACAAAAACAAAACAAAAAAAAATGCATGACATAACTCTTTACGTACAAGAATTATAATACTGTAATCTTGTCAACTACAACAATTATCTCTGGCAACTAAACCCGTTCAATTTTAGCGAGTCCATCTTATGAACAGATACAATACCACAACTGTAGCAATCATACCAGCATATTTAATCCATGTATCAACACGATTACGTCTCTCAATAAGCCTCAATACAGAGTTAGATAACCCTACTGTGTTCAACACATCCAAAGCTTTACGTTGTGCACTCTACAAATCCAAACACAAAAACCACAACATTAGAAAACATAAATTGTATAAATCTTATTGAGATTGGTGGGTTAGTGATGTGTTTATTAACCTTTAAACGATCTCTTTGTTCAGCATATTTGGAGAGTATAGCAACTCCACTTGAATACGAATCTTCGAGCATTCTCTTTGAATTCTTAACAGAGTTCATAGCTTGAGCTTCATCATCAAATATCTGTAAAATATGAGCTCCTTCACCACTAGCTCTACCTAACAAATCAGCTCTCTCTTTAGCTTCCATCATCTTTCTCTGGTTCCTTGACATGTATTTTTCTAGACTTTGGTTTAAGTACTCTGCTTCTTCTCCAACTTGTTCAGTCTTTCTAGAGTATACAATGAAAGAATTTGTGTAAATCTAGAGATATTGGATGATTAGATGAAAATTATATTTGGAGAATTTAGAATTGAGAACAATGGATTAAGAACCTTCGCCAGAGATCGCGTTGAGATTTAACATGAATTGAGCGCCAGAGAGAATCCATATTAGAGCAAAGAGATTGAACCTCAGTGATGTCTCGTTTAACGGAGGAGGCTAGATCTGGAGAGTCCATAGAAGATGATTCGAATCTCTCTAACCTCTCGATTCCGTCGCGAGCCTTCAGTAGAATCTTTCTCGCACTGCTATACACATCTGATAAGGTTTGACCTCCTCCTCCGATCTCAGACGCCATTGTAACCACTCAGATCAGGTCTTTTCGTTACTGAATCATAAATATTCGATGCAAATTGAGTAATAACAAACAGGTGTAGAAACGAACAAAATATCGTAACGGAAAATCAAATTCACCTGAGAAGGAAACGGACGAAGAAGATTCTAGCCTTCTAGGGCCTGTGGCGACGTCGTTGAAATAGCAAGCCGGAGCAATTGCAATCGGAGGAGATGTTACGAGAGGTCCTCTACAGATTTGATCAGAGTAACAGAAAACAATAAAACCGCTGGGTCTTTGTTAGGCCCATCTAGTATTTTATGGGCCTATAATGACTTTATTTATAGCCCAACTTTTTATTATTTTTTCGCATATTTACGTAGTGTAAGCTGAAGAGGAAGAACAAAACCTTATATCATTAATTTTGGAGATTATAGTTTTAATACAAAGGACCATCTTACAGCAACCAAAATCAAGGTTCCATTAACAATGAAACTAAAAAAGCAAAACATAAAACTCATACAGACATCAACTTAGGTCCATTATCAGGCATTCCCATCCCACCAGCTAAATCTGCATCAAGTTGTGAATGTGGTGCAGCTCCATTCATTATCTTCACACTACAAACACACAACAAAATCAAAAACACATATAACCAAGCCCAAACCAATGAAGAATCAGCTTACCGCTTCTTATGTTTCTTAGTCTTGTAATGATCATCACGCACTGATTCCTTAGAGAAGTAACGACTAAGAAACAACATCAATGTCAATAACTAACAAAAAATGGTAACTCTGGAAACAAGAGATTAAGAAACTAATATTACTCGCAGTGTAAGCAGTAAAATTGACCCATTCCAGGTAAATCTTCATCAAGTTGTAAAGGTTTCATCTCTGTCTTTGGTTTACGTAACTCAGTGTAAACCAAATCGTCTCCTTTAACTTCGAATTTATCTCGGCGAGCTGTTTTGTGAGATAATCTCCTCTTCTTCACCTTTCTAGTTGGACATCTTCCCATTTTTTCTGAAGTATTGTAAAATCAGTGAAATTGAATCAGTAATTACGTAATTAAGAGCTGATTTGGTAAGAATTTATAGATTAATTATAAAACTTACGATTCAGTAAGAGAATGAAACCACTGGAAGAGGAGTTGGAGACGACGAAACGATGCGAAACTAAAACCCTAAATTTATTTTAGTTTTGGTTTTAAATAGGAGTGTTGTTGTGCCC
>KE159448.1:155607-175292 GCA_000411055.1 Leavenworthia alabamica
AATTAAATTAATCTAAAATTTTTAGTTATATTTGTGAAATTTTAGTTGATATTTTTAAAATTTAATAATTTTTTTCTTTTTTCAATATTTTTTCATCCGAATCCGATCCGTACCCGAATCCGAATCTGAACCGAACCCGATAAAATTATTTCATTGGGTACTACACTCCTGCACCCGATATACCCAAACTCAAATGAGTTTTATCCGAATCCGATCCGTTTACCCCAACATATTATATTTTTCTCTATTTATTGGTTATACAATTTTGCAAGTATTGTTTACAAAAAGTTACAATAATACTTAGTAGACATTAACACGTATGATCTATATAAAGACATGTATAATTGATGTCGTATTGTGTTTAGGGTTTAGGTCATGAATCTGAAAAGGGTTTGGATTTAGAATCTTTAGTTTGACTTAAATAAGCATGAGATAATGAGATGATGTTATCTTCATCAATCAATCATGATCATATGAACTTGTCAAATCTTTAGTGTAATAAATAGAAGTTGTCAAACATTTTGGGCATGAGAAGAGTCATGTTCATTTGTCGCATCCTAATTCCCTCTTCTAACGTTCTCTATTCTTTGACTAAACAAAAACGATAAGTCAACTTTTGACCATTGCAAATCAATCCATTAATGCTCTATATATATTATATAAAAGTTTATAATATATATATATACCTTCCTAATGCTCTTTAAGATTCAACTACGCAAACAGAGATTATAATTTGGATCATAAAAGATTAAAAATAATTTAGTGGTATTTAAGAAAATTATAATAATTTGAAATTTTACACCTTAAATATTAATACACAGTCTTATAAAGAACCTAAGCCCTAGGCAACCTTTGTTCATTGGGCTTGGTTTAGGTAGAGCTCGATCACTTTTATTTCATGGGCTATTTCCTTTTTAGTGAGCTCCCCAAAAATCAAAGCCTAGCCCAAATGTATTATTTCCTTTTGGACCCGAGCTTACAAGAAGTGCTTCGAGTTCGAGTTCGAGTTATGTCTCAACTGACTAATTACTTAAGTTTCTTACACCAATCCCATTAGAATATCTCATCATCAAAATATATTAAAACATCAACTGAACTATTACAAAACAACAACTTATCTCACTTATGACTTTTCTTGAGTAACACACCAATCTTCTTCAACATACTCTCATTCTTCTTCTTCGTTGATAACTATTCATCATCATCCATTTCATCTATATAAGACGCCATGTTCATGTTCTTCCTCCTCAATGGACTCTCTAATGATCCTGTTCTCTCCACATACTTACCATTAGAGATCATTGAAGCTGCTGCTTCAGCTGCTTTTCTCCATTGATCACACTGAACCTTAAGTCTCCTTAACTCAGCTTCTAGTTCTGTATTAGTTACTTGTACTTTGCTTTTGTCACTCTCCATAGTTTGTTCTGTGACATTACAATCTGTAACTCCATCTCCTTGTTCATTAGATCAGATTATAGTTGTTGGATTGGTTCGGTTACGGATTGGTTTCAGGTTAGAAATATTGAAAAAACAGAAAAATAGTTAAAGTTTTTAAAAAATAACTAAACTTTCATAAATATAACTAAAAGTTTTAGAATAATTTAACTAGTCGGGTTTGGATTCAAATACGGATTTACGAGTTTAGGAATCTAGTACCCAATAGAATAAATTTTTGGTTTCGGGTTCAGATTCATATCGGGTGCTTCGGGTAAGTTATTTTCCCACTACTACTTAAGATCATAAGTGATCATGAGACAGATTACACATATGACCAAACACAAAACCAAAGTTAGATTCAAATTCAAAAATCTATCCAAAACCAAAACACGACTCAACAATTTCTCCTCTCCTCAAAACATAAGTCTAATACACATCATCATTACAAGAAAAGATAATGGTAATAAGAAGATTTAGAAATCTATTCACCAGGCACAGGAACACCTTGCTTAAGCTTCTCACGTTTAAGCTTCTTTTTTGAAACAGGCTTCTTCTTCTTCTGAGGTAGATTCTTCTGAGCATACATATACATTACATAATTGGCTACCAAGAATGTCACTAGTAATCCTCCAATAACAAGTAACACTATTAATCCTGGGTTCAATCCTTTAGCTTCAACAATCTCCTACAGATTCATAACAATCACAAGTTACATGTAAATTCTCAGATGATGTTTAAAATTAACAATGTATGTGAAAGGATCATCAAGCTTAATGATAAAAGTTCAGATCTAATAGATTTAATAATAATAAAGTGGGATTTTGGATCTGATAGCAAATTATGGATCAAAGATGATAATAGATTCAAATTGATTTCTAGGTGGGAGAGATACCTTTCCGGCGGAACCTTCAGAGCTCATGGTTAAGATTCAGAATCTGAGAGATCCGATGCGGCGAAGAAATGAGTCGGAGATTCTTATTTAGGGTTCGGAGGGAGATTCAAACAAAAGACAAAAACTAAATGTTACAGAGTGTGATAATATTGGTTTGGTTCGGTTTTGTTAGTTAGATTTTTTTGATCGAGTACAAATCATGGGTTCTATATTTTAAAAACCAAAATCCACATCAGATTAAACTTATTTTTTAACAGTGATTCGAAATATTAACTATTATCAAACATTCGGTTAATCGGATTAAACATATTAAGTTATTCGGTAATTGGATTGTTTGGAAATTTTAAAATTTATTGAATAAACCAGAAAAAAAAAATTAATCAGTTCGAATCAACATTTAATTGGATCGGATCAATGAAAAAAATTTCAGATTAATCAAATTAAAAATTTTATTTAATCAATTTATTATATTAAAATTATATAATTTTAATATAAACAACCCAAATAAATTAATTATTTTAAACCGATCCAAAATCCGAATTAGAAATAAAATTGTACCGATTAACTTATTCACCCATATACAATTAATCCAAATCCAATCTATTTCGGATTTTGACAATCCAATCCAAACAACCCGATCCGTTTGCCCAGGGTTAATTCAATTTTACCTTACATAGAGCTTGAGTTCTAACCAAAATTACAATCTGTGTCTGGTTGGGTTTTGGTTTAATGATACTCAATAACAATATGCATTGAATAAAAAAAAACTGCAATAACAATTGCAAAACTGAGTTGTTATGTAATAAAAACACAAGCTAAAATCTCAAAAATAAAACTGCAGAAGCAAAAACACAACATTAATTCTCAGGAATCTCAACATCACCATCTTGAATCTCTTGTTGAATATCCTTAGGATCTTTACCATCAACAGTACAACCAACAGAAACACAAGTTCCTAAAATCTCTCTAACAGTACCACTCAATTCCTTAGCAATAGATCTAGGTCTCATGATTCTAGCTATTTCAATCACATCATCAAATGATATATTCCCATTATGTTTTATGTTCTTTACCTTCTTCCTATCTCTCTCTGGTTCTTTCAAGGCCTTGATCACAAGTGCAGCTGCTGATGGAACCACCGTTACTTTGGCTTGACGGTTTTGTACCGTTAGTTTAACGGTGACACGTAATCCTTTCCATTCCTTGGCTGTTTCCTTGGCGATGTCTTCTCCTATCTTCTTTGGAGCTAAACCTAGTGGACCGATCTTTGGAGCTAGAGAACTCGCTGCTCCTACTTCTCCTCCGGTTACACGGACGTAGACATCGACGATTGCTGTTGGGTCCAACTTCGGCGGCATTGTGGCTGGGTGTAGGTTTTTTTTGTGAGTGAGGTCCCGAGACTCAAAATATTGTGTTTTAACTCGGGTATAAGATATATATCTTTGAGTGCTCTTTGTTCTCCAGTCTTGCACTCAAAGAAAATTGTACCTTNTGAGGTCCCGAGACGAAGAGGCGCTTGGCTACTGAGTTGAAGGTTTTTAAAGGACATACGAAATGAAATTAGGGTTTACAAAACGATCCTTATACGATACGCGGGCCGGGCCTTATATGGGCTTTTGTTTCATGTTTCAAATCCAAATACGATTCTTTTATTCATTTGGTTTAGTTTTTTTAACCATATCAATTAGTCCTGGATGTTAAGTTTTTTTCAATTTTTTTGTTTTCAAAAAATTGTTTCGAAATAAAACAAAAAAATATATCAGTTTGTTCAATTCGATTTTCGGATAAAAATATATTTCCAAATTTAATATGATTAATCCAAATAAATCGAATGATCTTAAAATTCATCTTTTGGTTCGGTTTTCTCGATTTATTCGAGTTAATTTACCCGAATAATCGATTAACCCAAATCGAAACTTGATTTTTATAGTTATTATATTAAACGAATAAACTAAATATTAATTCAAACCGAACCGAAAACCAACTAAAAATAAAAATGTTCTTATCAGTTTACTCACCTAAAACCGAATACCCAAACCGATCTAGTTCAGTTTAGTTTTCCATAAAAAAAACAAAACGAACTGAGTGCCCAGGGCTAATATTATTAATTCACAGTGGTTAATATGGCTGTCTCTAGTTTTTGAGTATTGGTTTACCAGTTTTCAAATGTGTTCGTATTCATATTCGTGAAGAGGATTAAAAAATCATAAACAACGAAGCATTATATGAAGCCGAAGAAATAGATAGAACAAATAAAATCAAATCAAAACCAAAGCAAAGCAGTGACTCAATGACAGATCATTCAGACAAACAAGAGAACATGATCTCCAGTTTTATCTTAATTTTATCTTAACTAATACGTTTCTCAAAACTAGATCATTCCTTTACAACCTTCATGCATCCAAGACAACAAACATAGAACAGAAACCAAAGAGCTAGCTTAGTACTTGTCTGAAACTGCCATCATCAGACATCAAGTCACAACCTTGAACAATGGTGGAGTCATTACTCACCAGAGTAAGCGTTTTTATACTTAAAATTGTCGCCTTGGAGGCCTAGCCTCAGCTTCTGAGACTCTTATTTGTCTACCTTCCAAATCCTATAAAGACACCATAGATATTAAGAGTTGTTTACTTAATCTCATGAGTAAAAACTAAACGATACTTACAGCACCATTTAAGGATCTAATAGCATTTTGAACTTCTTGAGCAGAGTTGTATGTAACAAATCCAAAACCCTTGGATCTACCACTATCTCTATCGTAGATAACTCTAGCTTCAATAACCTTTCCTTGTTCTCCAAACAAACTCTCAAGAGCCATGTCATCAACTCCCCAAGAAAGGTTTCCGACATAAACACGGTTTCCTGAACCAACACTGGAACCTGAGCTTCCATAGCTGTTTCTAGGTCCTCTAGCAAAGCCATCTTCTCTCTTTGGTGGTGGAGGTCCTGCGTTTACTCTCAACTGTCTTCCATCCAACTCCTGTAATTACACATCAAAGTGATTTAAACTAAAAACTAGAGCTGGGCACTTCGGGTAAAACTCATTCGGGTTCGGGTATATCGGATCTATAAAGTTTAGTACCCAATGGAATAATTTTGTGGAGTTAGGTTTTGATTCGGATTCGGGTACAGATTGGTTTCGGATAAGAAAATATTGAAAAGTAAAAGAAAAAATGGTTAAATTAAAAAAAAATTTAATTAAACTTTTATAAATGTAACTAAAAGTTTTAGAATAATTTAATTATTTGTATATATAACTAAATTTCGGTTTTTAACCATTTGGTTCGGATTTTCGGGTTTATGAGTTTAGCACCCAATGAAATAATTTTTTGGATTCGGATTCGGGTAGTGTTTTTCGGATCGGGTGCTTTGGATAAGTTATTTTGCCTAGGGCTACTAAAAACAACTCAAAGCTTAAGTAATAAGGAACAAAAACACAAGAGATTCAAGGTTTTGTCTTAAGAAGCCACAAAGAAAAACTTATGAACTTGAAGACATTAAGATTAGAGTAATGAAGACAAGTGTATATTCTTACATAGCCATTGAACTGTTGAGCAGCTGCTTCAACTTCAGAAACTGAAGACATAGTCACAAATCCAAAACCCCTACTTCGTCCTGTTACTTTATCATAAATTACCTACAAACAAAACAATGATCTTCTATCTCTTATTCAAGCTCTCATATAAACCCTAAAGATTAGTTTTTTATGTAATTATTTAAAATTAATACCTCAACCATCTCAACAGTTCCAGCGGTCTCAAAGAGCTGAGCGAGCTGAGCACTATCAACATTAAAGGGAAGATTACCAACGAAGAGTTTGAGATCAGCAGATAATGATTGCTCTTGTGGTGCCACGTCATCATCAAAAACACCATCTTCTTCCACTTCCAAGTCTGAAGAAACAGTAACGTTACGGAAGAATCGGGAAGCTGGAGAGTTTAACTTGGTGGCGATGGAGATTGAAATTGAGTTGGAATTGAGTTTGAAGGAGATGGAATGAGGTAAGAGAGAAACAGAGGCTGGTCTTGAGACGTAGAAAGGATGAGAATTAGGGTTCAGGGAAGAGAGAGCGAGAGAAGAAGCCATGGGAAGAGAAGGGATAAGGTTTTTAGAGGTTATTCATATTTATTTATAAGCAAAAATGAAATATAAAAATATCTCACAAATTGATTTTTTTTTAATTTTTAACGTCAAACTAAATTTTAAATTTCTTTTTGCTAAATATTATCATATCTGTTTCTGCAAGAATTTTATTTTCTCAACAAAAAAAAATATCAGTAAAATAATTATCATTTATTTTAGATAGAAATTTATAAAATATCTTTTATTTTAATGTAAAAAATAAACTTTATTACGTATTATAATATTTAGCTTTATATTTTAGTAGGCATTTTTTTTTGTTTGCTTACAAAAATTTGAGCGTATAACTAAGTTCCAAATATTTTTTTGTGGTAAATTATTTTTTTTTCTCAGTTGGAATTAGTTGCGTTTGGTTCTAGTTGAAGTGAAATGATGTATGAGATAAGATCTGGACCGTCGAATTTGAATGGACAGTGGAGATGACACGTCTCGTGCTAAGGCAAAAAAAAATAACTATCGAGAAGATAAGCTATTTAACTAAACTAGGCCCATTTATTATAGTATTATATTGCCTGGTTTCTGGTGTATAATAAATGGGCCTTATAAATTAGAGAATTTGACACAGGCCTTTTTACCTATATTCAAGTTCAACCTTACACGGATTGGCTCAGTAGACTCGCATCTTCAAATTCGAGCCAGCAACAACCCAATCAAATATTAAACTGAATGAATTGGGAGGAGCCGCGCGAACACAGGCTCCCACTGCCACAAATAATGACGCAGGCTCTTCCTCTTGGGAAGACCTTAGACATAGCACCCTTCCTTAGTGCAATGGAAGTCACTAGTCTAGGCCACTCGTCTACTTGATCACAAGTTGACCCCGTCCAGGTAAGTGCCTTAGCCGCTAGACCACCTTCAACCTTTATAATAAGCCAGAGATGAGTACACATTATGAATCTTCCGATGTGGGAGAAACTACAATATCTGTCGACAGGGCTTTCATTATTCCACTAATCCTAGTTTTGTTTCTTTAATGGGCTTGATAGATTATTGTTTTGGCCCATATAAACCCACTTTTACAAGCTCGGCGCGCCTCAACTGAAAAAACCTTAAAACGACGACGTTCACTTACCCGCGTTTCCAACGAACTTTACAACTCAACTAACGTTCAACGAGATTATCCGTTTCCTCTCTCTTTCCTTTTCATTAGCTTCTTCATCACACTATAGACTAGCTCATCTATAATATGGACCCTGATCCATCCAACGTACCCTAATCTGCCACGTGTACGTTACAGTATCAACAAGGCTCAATGAACTATCATACCAACGATACATCATCATCATCATCACCACGTAATAATCAAACCTGGGTAAGCTCGGATCTAACGCATCGCACACCATTAGATTTCTACTTTCTTCCTCAAATCCTTTCACCGTGAGTACTACTTCGTCTCTCTTCTTTAGGTTTTGTGTTTTGTAATGATTCAGACTCTTATCACAAGTGTATAATATAGCATATGTGTATCAGAAACTTTGGCGTTAATGGAGGTAAAGGATGATGAAAGAGTTGTAATAGCAAAACCTGTAGCTTCAAGGCGCCGTTTCATCCCAGAATTTGGGCCTTTAATAGGCCCTAGAACTAGATAATTGTCTGTGTTTTATTCACAAATCAAATGCTAATCTTTTTTTGGGACTCAGTTCATATATTGTCAGTGACCAATACAATTGAAAGTTTTCTTATAGTTTTGATGACGTTTAAGAGAGATAACATTAACACTATAAGAACTTTGCTCAAAGATTTAGTATTGTGAAAATCTATTAAGTATCATTATTTTAAGAACCAACAATAAATATGGGATTACTTCACAATGAGAATATACCAAGATTGAGTACATAAGCTCATCAAAACATAACCTTAAGAAAAAGGAGATTGAGAGAGAAACAGAGAGTGTTGATTCTTCTATGATGAAGAAGGCATCCACTGTTTGATTGATAATAGAAATATATATATGATATATCTACAAGCTTACTTGTACTCAAACGATGGCACTGGAGGCGCATCAAAACTCTCCAACACCTCTGTTCTACTTCCACTACCAGTTTGCATCTCCTCATTCTTCTTACCAAAAAGCCCTCCACCAAACCATGATGATGATGAAGCTGTGTTCTGATTTAAACTCTCTGGCATCATCATCTGTCCTTGATTCTTCATCTGTCCCATCTGCATTCCTTGAGGCATAGGCTCCTCTATCATAACATTAGGAGACTGAGCCAATAACTTATTCAACATAATCCCAGCTCCTTCAATCATAGCTAACAAAACCCCTCCAAAAACCGCAGATCTCGAAGCAGCACCAAGCCCTTGCCTTAAAGATAAAAACCCACCAGTACAAGCACCAGCAATAATAGAGTTCCAAGGATCTTCCTTTTGCCTTAAGTAAACCATAGAACAATCAAATGTAGAGAATAAACCTCCCCATACAGCAAAACTACCACCAACACGAGGAGCATTCATACTAATAGCTTGTGTTCCACCAATAAAGCGAGTACCTTTAGGAGAATTATAAGTTCCTTTAATGAAATGAAATGCAGATCCACCAACAGCTCCCATACCAAAAGCACCACCTATATCATCGAGGATACGATCAGGACATGGCTCTCGAGATGTTTCTGGTGTTCCCATTCTTGAATTAAGACCTAATCAGGTAATGATGCTATCAAATTAGGGTTTCTTTTAAGTCAGTTTGTGATCAATAAATATATCTCTGATTAAGTTCGATTAAATAGTGACTATATACAATAGAATGAAGAAGATGTGATTTTATCAAAGCTCCGTAGTTATATACCTGAGACTCGGGCGGATGAGCTATGAATAGCTTGAGAGAGAGAAAAAAAATGCAGGAGAAAGAAGAGTAGAAGACACAGTGAGATTTTTTTATTAGGGTTGGGTAGGACCCGACCCGACCCGGCCCAAGTTAGCTGCAGTTTTTGTTTTGTCCATGATTAAAAGGCTTTTATTGGACTAAATATAAAAGATCTAAAAATAAACTCCATATAATATTTAATGGGTTTAATATAAAAATAAACCGGGCCAATATTCACTTAAACTCTTGGCCCAAATAAAGCCCATAAAGAAAAGTCTTATGTGACATATGTACAGTCAAAAAACTCTGTCTAAAGGTAGGCCCCACCACATCTATGCCCTATCCCCTTGATCTTCGTCTTCTCAAATTAGCTTTCTTCTTTATCTTCTTCCTGACGCGTGAGATTCGTTGTGGATACAACTCTCCTTAATTCTCTGTGTTTTTCTTTCTATGATCCGATTTTAAGGTCTTCTCAAGCTCGGTTTGTATATCTAGCTGTTTAGAGAATTAAATAATCGTTATCGTTTTTGGCTCTGCATCAGAGATCTCTTAAATTCGAAATTAGAGAATTCGGAGTTTTTAACGATTCTAGGGTTTCGAAGAGCATAAGATAATAATGCCTTCGGTGCCCTCTAAGTTACTTCTTCTTTCTTTGATTCCTTCGTTGACTCTTTATCATTCTGGTTTGTATTCGCATCGTTTGAAACCTCTTGAAAAGTGTGATTGGCGTTTTAATCTTAGTTAACATTTCGATTTATCTTCTCTCTACTCTCTTTCTACACACTCTCACCTTAGCTCTGTGATTGAAAGCATCGGACTCATTATACTTTTGACGATCTTCGATTTGAAACCCACAAAGGTAATAACTTTTTTTTGTCTATTTGACTTCTGCAAGCCTTAATCTTTGTTCAATTTGGGAGTTGTGTTAAAATTTTGTATTAGGTCACAGTTCATGGGCTTTACTTTTTATGCAAGTAAAGCATTACTCTTTTGTTTGCTCTAAAGGTTATTACTTTGTGCAGTTTAAAGCTACTGTGAGTTTATTCTGGTGTTAGTTGGTTATGAGCTCTGTTTGCGGTAAATTGGATTTCAAAGATACAGACTTTGAGATCTCTGCTTCGAGTCCAAGGCAATGTATTGAAGGCTCGAAGAGTACTTTGTTTTTTGGATCTGAAGATTCTCAGGAGTCTGATGGAGATGAAACTGGTTATATAGACCAAACTGTGAATGAAATATCCATTGAGATTGATCTAGATTTCGGCAAATCCTCTTTAAGTCACAACTCTTTAGATAATGAAGATAAGGATGAGAACTCTATGACTGTAAGTCTACCTTTATCCTCAGACTTTGGTTGTCTGGTTTTTAAACTGTTTTATTGCTAAGTTTCTAGTTTGTGTATCATCTCTTAGAACTTGAAAAGATCACAGTAGTGAAGTTATTCTCATATCTGTCAAGCCAAGGCTGTGTAATCTATGTTTTATTGTTACTCACCTGTTTCTTGAATTGCAACAGACACCAATATTTCTCATCCCAGCCATAAAAGGCAGTCGAGAAAAACATGGCTTGTTACTGAGGAAGACGAG
Source organism: Leavenworthia alabamica (assembly GCA_000411055.1). NCBI lineage: Eukaryota > Viridiplantae > Streptophyta > Magnoliopsida > Brassicales > Brassicaceae > Leavenworthia > Leavenworthia alabamica. Next base: position 166,469 of record KE159448.1, read on the forward strand.
TATTTCATGGGCGGCTGATGTGTATGATCCTCCTCCTTCAATAGCTTCACATACAAGAAGCAAGAAACCACATCAGAGATCTAAAAGCAAAGACAATCACAAGAAGACTGGAAAGAAAGGACAGAAAAGCAAAGACAGTTCTTCTTCATCACGTAGTGGCAGCAGCAGTAAAGATAAGAAGCCAGCTTCTCGTAAACATAGTCGTAACAACGAATTTGAATGGTTAACTCAGATGCCTATAGTTGCAGCATCTTCTTGAATAAACACTAGCTGCTTATAACCAAGCATATCTATTTGCTCTTGTTTAATAAATATTCATCTCTCTCTCTCTGTTTTTTCTTGTTTAAGTTTCACAACTTTTCTTAGTTAATGTATGAACCTTAACACTATTGTGCTCTTCTGGTCCAGCAACTCTATCTATAACTCCGACAACAAATGTGTCCTAAATGTGATTGTCCTATAAAAGATGACGACAAAAAAAAAGCTAGTGGTTAACTAAAACGGCGCTAAGTTTTGTCGTTTCAATGTTTCCTGATTCGTCGTTAGAAAAAAGTAAGAGCAGGTGAGATTAGGTTATCTTATCTTTCTACTTCTCTTCTTCATCGAAGCTACTCCAATTTCCATGGCGTTACTATTTGCGATTGGTCAAACTATAAAACGTTAGAGAGAACGAAGAAGAAACTTTAAAACTTAAAAAAAAAACACAAATGATTCGACATTTATTCTCGTCTCTTACTCATCGATTTGCCTGGAGAATTCCGCTTTTTGTTTACGGCGCCACGTGGACGTTATTTCTAACGATCACGGTNGGCGGATGAAGCCCATTAACGTAGGCCCATTATACAGTAATTAACACCATTCTCATGGATCTGCTTGTCTTCATTTAGAGAAATAACTTATATACATTAATATTTGTTACCTATACATTAATGAAAGTATTTATGCAGCTCATTCAACATAAATCTACTATAACCTAGTCTATAAAATTACAATACAACACAAAATTAAGGAAATCTCAGTATAGACAATAAAAAATGCAAAAAAATGTTTTTGAGGTCATTACAGACTTTGAAGAAAATAAAAGTTTGAATCTCCAAAAAAAAAGTTGCTGAAGACTAAACCAGAATCGTTTAGTAAGCAGTCTCATATACGAAGCTTTTACAAATATAAAATGAAACTATAATGTAGAAGAACATATAATAACGATCATTGAATTGAACGTCACGCAATTGAATACGAGAAGAAAAGACCTGTAAATCTTGAACGGCACGCAATCTGCTCTCTCTCTTGCTTTTTCTTAATTTTACACTTCATTTATCATTCTCCTTAAACACCTGTGATTACAAAATGTTGTTATTGCATAATCTTAGTGTTAGATTAGTTTAAGATTGGTTCTTACCACTAGTGAAAACCTCCACCAGTCCAAGCACTGTCTGATTTCTCATTGTTACCTACAGATTTTTTATCACTTGCATTGTGATAATAGTAATCATCGTCTTTATCATCATTATCATCCCAACCAGCCCAACCATCATCATTAGAAGTTGACACCTTTGGTGCTGCTTCTTTTTTGGTATCTCCCCAATCATCCCAAGAATTCGAGTTGTGGTTACTACTTGATGATGACTGTGACCTTCCAAAAGATGAAGAGTTTGATGTTTTGTTTCCGATCCCGGAGTCTTGGTAGTAACCGTTGTCTTGGTTTCGATTCTGTTGATTCCATGTTGATGCTTCTTCTTTAGTAAACTCTTCAACTTTTTGTGAAGCAATTGCCATTACTCCTTTCATGATTCCCCATGTTCTTTGTCCTATCTCTGTTGTCTTATTCGCAACAACGTTAACAGTCTCATCTAAGCCACCTTCTTTAACCTGTAATGAACAAAGCTTTCTCATCTCACACGATCCAAGAAATGTATTGAGAGCATCCAGCTTTATGCTATATACAAAGTTCTAGTGGATCTAACTCGATGTTTTGCAGAGGCATAAACACAAAGCACACTGATTCTCGAAATCAAATATGGAATCACGTAAAAAACATCGAGCTTAGCAGCAGTTAGATAGCTAACATTAGGTAACGATCCTAATATACGCTACCATGGATATGAGATAACAAGACGAGAGATTGTTACGAAGAAGTGTGCTTCACCTAAAATGAAATGTAGATTTCACGAGTTACTGAGTGATAAAAGAAGTACCTTGGAAGTGAATTCAGTCTGAACAACATTGGCAGCTGATGCAGCAACCATAGACAATCTTCCAAAACCCTAATAGTATATTAAGCAGATAAAAGCAGACAAGTCACTCAACATCTCTATCTTATCTAATCTTATCTTATCAAGTCACTCTCAAAAAGCATCTAAGTTTACCTCAGACATAACAGAGAAAACATCACCACCACCCTGTTGATTGCTTCTTCTCGGAGCTGGACCAGGGCTGGATCCAAACCCAACATACTTACCTCCTTGTGAAGGAGGAAGTCCCTCAGGCTTAGACTCATTCTCAGCCATCCTCTTAGCAAAAAAACTCTCCTTATTCGCTGCTGAAGCCTCCAGCTGAGACCTAGAGTATATATCCTCCGATGATCTCGACTTCACCGGACCACCATGACCTCCGGATGCCCTAAAATCAGTCGCTGATTGATTCCGCCTCATATCAGAAGAAGAAGATCTAAACGAATCATCATTATCCCAATTATCCCATCCACCATTACCAGAATCTCTAACACCGCCCTTAGACAACGGTGGCTTCTTATTCATCCCAATCGATTCCTTCACAATCGGTGGATCTCTCCATTGTCGTCCTTCAGCTAAAGCTTGGATCCGATCGCGATACACAGACGCAGCGTTTGAATTGTACTTTGCGATTATATCTGTTTCCTTAGCGATCCCGTACTGCGATAGGAATTTGTTAAGACGTTCGTTGCCGCCGGCTTCCATTTTCTTAATCTGGATCTCGGACCATGAATCCATGGTAACGGATCGGACGAAGGAGATATGAACACCTAAGCCTCGATGCTTCCCTGAGCACTCTAAGCACATGAAGATTCCATATGAAACTGATGCCCATTGAGGATTCTTCTGAGAGCAATCGACACATACTTTGTTCTCCGGCTGAGATTGGAGCGTTCGTAATTGTCTCGCCGCCGCCATAATGCCAATCAGCTACTAATCCGATCTGATTTAACCCGACCCGATTAGATCTGATCCAGGTCCAGAGATTCTGATGAGATACTGATGTGTTTTTTCGCTCAATCGTTTTGTTAATAAACTAGGAATTATTAGCATACGTGTTTTTGGCACGTGCGAAGTTTGCGGGAGCTGCACTGAAAAAACAATACTCCACTTCATTGGGCTTAGACATTTTAAAGCCCAATATAAGCATTTTATTTCATTGGACTTATAGCAAGCTCATCCTACGGTGAATGAAGATCCAAGACTAATCGGACGGTTCATATTCATCAACGTCTTTAAACTAAAACGACAGCGTTTTGGCAAGTTTTTTAAATTATAAAACCCACACTTCCGTCTTCCTCCCGGCTTTATTTTCTCTCTCTCTCTCCACCGTCGGGTCAGATCTGGAGGAACATGTTCCGGTGAAATCGTATTAGTAAGATCAAGTCATGAAAAGATCTCACATCTCTTCATCTCGTTCTTATTCTCTACCTGTAATTATAGTCTTCGGCGTTGTTCTCTTATTCCTTCTGTGTTTAACACTAACTTCCCGAAACCCATCAGATTCATCTTCCGGTTTAAACCCAAATCAAAGCTTAACCCAAAAATCAAAGATTCCAAAGTTCGCATATTTAGTAACAGGAACTAAAGGAGATGTGAAACGTGTGAAGCGGCTACTCAGAGCAATACACCATCCGAGAAACTACTATCTTCTTCATTTAGATCTGGAAGCTTCGGATGAAGAGAGAATAGAGTTAGCTAAGTTTGTGAAATCAGAGAAGAAGAAGTTGAAGAATGTTATGGTTATGGGTTTAGCTGATTTGGTTACAGAGAAAGGTCCAACGATGTTAGCTAATACACTTCATGGTGTTGCGATTTTGTTGAAGAAAGCTAAGGATTGGGATTGGTTTATTAATCTTAGTTCATCTGATTATCCTCTTATGCCTCAAGATGGTAACTTTTTATTCAAATTCTAAAGCTTTTACCTTCAAGTTTCCTTAAATCATATGCAACAAAACTTTGTTTGATGTGTCTTGCAATGGATTCTGATCAGAGCAAGTTTGGTAATGTTAAAGAGTTAAAATAGAAATAAAAGCTGAACTTGCTTGTCTTATCTCTTGCAACATTGACTTTGATCTTTGATTGGCTACTGTGTATTTGCTCTAAGTAGCAACTCTTGAACACTAGACCTGAATGTTAAAGCATTGAAAGGTGTCTTAAAGTTTTTGTTCTGGTTTCTACTTGTTGATTCTTGAGTTTACAGTTCAGTGATCTTACTCTACTTATGGTGATTTTATGGGTTGTAGATATCTTACATGTGTTCTCATACTTGCCTCGTTACCTGAACTTTATCGAGCACACAAGCAACATTGGTTGGAAAGAGTAAGGAAGCTAATGTTTATGTATACTTTACCTGGAATGTTCTCTTTAACTGTAAAATTTTGCAGGAACCAAAGAGCAAGACCTATCATTATCGATCCTGGCTTTTACCATTCGAAAAAATCTGGTGTCTTTTGGGCTAAAGAACGAAGATCTTTACCTGCTTCATTCAAACTCTTCATGGGTAATATCTCATTTCATTATCCTTTGGCATTTGGTTCGGTTTATCGAAAACATACCGAACTAGATCGGTTTCGGGTTATTCTGTTTTAAAGGAATAAACCGATCGGAACATTTTTATTTTTAGTTCGGTTTTCAGTTCGGTTCGATTTGAGTTAATATTCGGTTAACTGAATAACTATAAAAAAATCATGTTTCGGTTCGGGTTAATCGGGTTATTCGGTGTAAATTAACCTGAACAAACTGAATAAACCAAATAAACTGAACCGAAAGATGATTTTTTTAGATTTATTCGGTTTATTTGAGTTAATCGGATTAAATTCGAAAATATTTTTTAACCAAAAACCAAACCGAATAAACAGATATTTTGTTTTTGTTTTACTTCGAAATCAATTTTTTAAAATCGAACAAACTAAAAAAACTGAATCGTTTAAACCGAACGCCGAGCATGCTCACTCTCTTATCCTAAACATATGATTGTTTCTTCTTCTCTTATAATAGGTTCACCAAGCTTAGCTTTAACAAGACCATTCCTGGAGTTTTGCATTTGGGGTTGGGACAATCTCCCAAGAACATTACTAATGTATTACACAAACTTCCTCTTATCTTCTGAAGGCTATTTTCAAACAGTTGTATGCAACAACAAAGATTATCAGAACACAACTGTTAACCACGACTTACATTACACACACTGGGATCAGCTTCGCACCTTGAATCTAACAGTTGAAGATTTTGATGATATGGTACAAAGTGGAGCTCCATTTGCAAGAGAGTTTCAAGAAGATGATCTCTTACTTTATAAGATTGATGCTGAGTTGCTGAGTCTAACTGATGGTGGATTGGAGTTGAAGAATCCGGAGGTTGTTAAGCCGACATTGAGGTGGAAGAGGCTTGAGAAGCTTATGGTTAAGCTTCTTGATCATGAGAATTTTAGAGCTAAGCAATGTAAATAGTTATCCAAATTTGGAAACATTCAGTAAAAGTTTTGGATTAATTCAAGTCTCATAACATATATTCATGATCTTATTTATATACATAAGGATCTAGAGTCTCTATCATATTTTAGGTGTTTCAAATTGATCCATGTAAAGCTGGGAGACCAATACGGTTGATTGGGCGTTCGGAATTATCGGTTTGGTTCGTAGTATTTGGTACTCGATTTTTTTTTTAATTTATAAAATTCAACATTTAAAACCGAATAAGTATATCGGTTCAATTTGTTTTTTAATAGTTTTTAATCAGTTCAATTTTAGGTATTAAAACATTTTTGTTTGGTTTTTGTTATTCAAGTTTAGTTCGGTTTTAAAATAAAAATAAATATTTATTTAGAATTTTTTTGTTTACTTGAGTTATTTTATTTTGGTTAGATTTAAAAATATATAAAACATATAAAAATATTTAAAAAAAAATTAAAACAGAAAAATTAAAAATTAAATCTAGATTTATTCACTCAGAATTCAGTTTTTCAACAAATAAACATATCAGTTAAATTTAGTTTTCAATTTTTAAATTCGATTTGGTTCTATATATTTGGTGTTTCTGCCCAGGACTAATTTATCTAAACGAAATAAAGCATGACATAAAAGTGAATAATAAGCTTAATAAGAAAAAAAAAAAAAAACAGAGAGTAACAAGTTGAGTCAATCCACAGTTCCTAACAAAACACAACAAATTAAATTGGTTTGTGGTGTTACAGAAGCCAAAAGCATAACATAGAAACGCTAAGATGTTTACTTCTTCTTCTCAGAAACGCCACCACCACCACCAGACCTACCACAAATCAACAAAAAAATCAGTTTAGTTCAAAAGATAGAAACCCCCTACCTCATAAAGAGAGACTCAATGACACACACACACGTGCCAATGATGAAAACACGTGTGAAATCAAATGAATTAGGTTAATTAAATTTCTCTATACCTCATCTTACGAAGAACACCAGACATTTCTTCTCTCTTCCTCTTAGCTCTCTTATGAGTACCTAACTTCCTCTTAGCTACCTTAAGAGCACGCTTATCTTTTCCAACCTTAAGAAGCTCAGTGATTCTCTTCTCATATGGAGCAAATCCAGCTACTTCTCTTATCAATGATCTTATGAACAATGTTCTCTTACTTGTTTTCTATATTTAATAATACACACAGTAATCTCCAAACTCAGCAACAATAATATCTAAGATCTGTAAATCGGATTTAAGGAGATTAAGTGAGATTAATGGATACATACTCCTTTGCGAGAATTGGGACGAGGAGCAAGCTCACGTCTGGTGACGACGTGTCCTTTGTTTAATCCGACGAATAATCCGGTTTTCACTGCTGGAGTTGTCATCTTTACCTGAAAATGATTCGCAGATTCGAATACTTTTAAGAAATCGATTTTGAATTTATAGAGTGTTAGAGAATCTGAGAAGAGAGAGTGGTCGTTTGATCATACCTAGCAGCCGCTGCAAAACAACAAGACCATGAATGTACACAAAAAAAGGGCTTTTATATGTGACTGTGACAAAATGAAAACCCTAGATTTTTTCATTAATAAGGCCCATTAGGATGAGTTTATTAAATGGGCTTATTAAATTGATCCAATTGAAATTAGCATCATTATAAACCCTAACATTGAAAACAATCGATGTCAATAGTCGTAAAAATAAAATCATAATAACTATACTTCTGTCACACATCATCTTAACTATTTCTTGATCGTCATTGTTATCGTCGTCCACTGCAAATCCGTTATAAACGAGCTCACGTTATCTTCCGGGTCCGGCTAGAACTTTAACCGTCTCCGGCAATAACTTGTTTTACCTCTAAACATCTCCGATTGATCCAATGAATATTTTCGTTTCCTCGGCGCTGGTGGACATTCTCTAATGTTAGGGATTCTATTCTCAGGACGAGTCGGTGTTTTGAATCCATCATTCTCCTGTTCGACAACTTCTTCTTCGTCATCTGATACCTTCCTTTTCCGACAAGTTTCCAACATATTAGGTTTATTGTCTGAACACGAGAAACTAAAGAAATAACAACAACAACAACAAAAATAAGACAAAACTCTTGTTCTATAGAAGAAGAATGAGATCGATCGATGTAGACAGATCCAACGTGATATAGAATATATTAATCAGCAAAATTCTTAGCTTTTTTTATTTATTTGTTCTTAGACATTTTTTTAGAGTTAAACATTATTTATTTATTTATTTTTTTGACCAAAAAAACATTATTTATTTTTTTGTTTATTTGTGTGTTGTTGGCACCACATAAGGTATCTCAAACCCTCTGATCCACTCAGAAGGAGACATGAATGTAATATCATGCGACATAAGCACTAAATTGACCAAAAAAAAAAAAGCACTAAATTGACATGTCTTTACGTTTCCAAACTCAATGGTGCAATTTTTTTTTGTTCTCCTGAAAACATATATTATTTGCATTAGACTTTAATTACGTATCTAATCATATTTATTAACTGCTAATCTTATTCCTAATATCTTTTGTGTATTAAGAATGTGACCATCTTATATAGGTTTAGAATAATATTTGTGATATCTCAACTGAAAATAAATGAATTCTTCTATGTATTTTTAAATAAATTAGAGTTTCTAACTTTATTAAACGGCAAATAATCTCATCAATATTAATAATATCAAAATTATAAAGTTATTAGAAAATAAAATAATATATGTATAATATACTGAAAAATAAAAATTAAAATTAATTCGACGATGCTTTCTATAAATACATTAGAAACGCTAGTGGATAATTAAATTAATTAATTTTAGTTCTTCATATTTGGAAGTTTTTAACATCATTACAGTAGGAGAGGGCAAATATTCGTAAGATTCGGTTCGATTCGTTATTCGTTTCGATTTGATTCGAAAAAACAGAATATTCGTAATTTTACGAAGCAAATTAAATATTAAAAATTAGTTTTCGTTAAATCGAAGCAAATATCAAATACTAGAATTGTAAGAGAAATTTTTTCGCTTCGATTCGATATATTTATATATTTACGTATATATATTGTATATTTATTATATCTATATAAAAATTATATTTTTTATTGATAAAATTAATTATATAATATTAAAATTTAATAAATTAA